>JABSMR010014707.1:0-10691 GCA_018902295.1 Dusona sp. PSUC_FEM 10030013 | reverse complement strand
TATATTTATAATTGATTATCGGCAGAGAGTTGGAAACTCGTAGGAATTATTTGATCTGTACTATCGCGAGATACGTGCATCGCTATCTTTAAGTATTAAACTTATATAGATATACGTACGACTTGACTTGCCACCGTGATCTCGATCGCACCGAGACCGGTGGCGACAAAAAGAAAATATTGATTATATAAAAAAAAGGGTGCTCGTTATTAAAAACGCTTCATGGAGCCGTTCTTTTGACTGAGAAAACAATAAATTCAATATTAAACATTTTTCATAAAACATACAATAAATGTATGGTTATTATTAGGAAATTTTTCGACTTTCTATTTTGTTGGATTACACGCTAGATGACTCGAGTGAAATTCTGTAGTAATAACGGATGATTTACTTTGAGGAATCTATCATTTTTTAACGCTAAATACATTGCTTTCTCAGCCAATTTTTCTTTTTTCTTTGTTCGTTCGACTCGTTTATTACTCAACGCACCACGATACTATATTTAATCTCTCTCGATGTGGAATGTTGATTAAAGACAAAATGGCTTGTTTTATCGCATATCGCTGACTATTACCAGCAGAGTGGACTATAATTCTCGGATTGTACATTACTAAAAAAGAAAACTCGTAATCGACCTTGATCGGGAAACCTAACAGCGATCATTATTATATTGACTCGATGGGTGTATTCGATCTTCAAAAGAAATTATTAGTTATGATCTCTACCTTGGTGATTTTTTTCGGATCCTGAGTTCCTGTTTCTTGTATTTCGATCTTTTGATATACGTTTGGTGAGTTGAGCCAGCGTGATCTGTCTGTGCCTTTGCGACCACCTTTCCATAGTCTGAATAAACAGAATGAAAATAAAAGTGAGCAAACATGTTTTTCGTTCGATAAAAGTTCGATCGCGTGACATACAAATTGCCATCGATCGTAAATAAAGATAAACACAAATGACTGCTTATTACGAAATCATTATAAAAAGTAGAAAAGGCAAGAAAACTGCATTTGAAATTACGGTCAGGGCCTTGAGGCACCTACCCTTGTTTGTATAATTCTTCTTCCTCGAGAAGATATCCCAACGAGGATACGGCAGGAGGGACTTCGACGTCGTTGCGAGGACGTGGTGGTTCACCTTTGATCAATGGATGTCTGTATATGTAACCAGTTCGGAAACCCTAAAAAGAATGATTGAAAAATAATTATAGATGAAGTACAAATGAAATTTAAAAAATACAAATAAGTTCAGAATATATGAAAAAATCAATCAAAATATATTTAAAAAAACCTGATTTTCAAACGAAACAACGATAACAAAGCAAAAGTGAAAAATACATTAAAAATGGAAGTGAAAAAATGACTAGAATATTGGAAATCAACAAGTTTCGAATGAGAACAATTTGAATATTATTGCGCTTTGTACTAACAGCATTGTCAAGCATTCTCATGAGAGCTTCGAATTCCGTGCCACCAATCCTCCAACGTTTTTCGAGTTTTTCAGCGAGAGGAGAAGGTTCGACCGCCGCGCCAGAAGCTGCTGCACCACTGGCCGGTGCCACAAGTCCTTTTCGCGATGCTTCGTATATCGCTTTTTTCTCCTCGTCCGAAATGAGACTGAGATTTTCAAGGCCAACGGGCATTAATTTGAGCTGAGTTTCACAGGCCAATACCGTATTGTAAACATTGTAAAAAGCTTCCTCGACGGTCTCGCCGCAGCAGAGCGCACCACGATTCGTAAGTAGCATTACTTTATTTATCGGTCCGAGATTTCGCGTTATTTTTTCACGCTCTTCCGGCTCAAGCACGCTCTCACCCATGTATCGATGACTGCTTACTTCACCAATCACTATGCTCTCTTGGCCTAGTGGAAGAAGGCCGGATTTTAACGACGATACCTTTGGAAAAACAAACAATTTTTATATTCATCATTTCGTTCTTGAATCCCAAAATTTAACCAAACTTTTACACATCGCCGAAATATTTGTATTCCATTTTTATTTACGACAAAGTATTCCATTTTCATAGAATTTCAAAAGGCATAGATTTTTTTTTTAATAATATAACCTTCAAATTATGCGTAATTATAATAATCGATTCAAAAATAATGAGTATATACGTTTTTTTTCATTCGCCATTAACCCCTTGACTGGTAGACCCGCCATATGGCGGGCAAATGACATGGTTTCCAAATATCGTCCCCGGTGAAAGGTTTAATTAATTTATCAATGAAAATTCGGTAAAACAAAAAATAACTACATTTATTTTGAAGTAATGAAAAATATTGTAAACTTACAGCGGTAACAGTGGGTGTCGTAATGTGAATGATGCACTTAATATCTGGTCTGGCAGCATGTATCGTCGAGTGTAATTGAAATCCAGTTACGTGAACACCAAAATTCGTTGTGCCCTGTTCAACGACCGTGGCTTTCATGTCGACCTTGACGAGGCTCGACGCGGTGACCTCGTGATAGAGAAGACCGTAAGGGTTAACGAGAAAGTGTTCCTGGTCCTGATTGAGACGAGCTGTTATTTGGCCCCCGACCCCTTGAGTCCATCCGTAAAGATCGAGCAATCGAAATACGGCTGCGAGTTTGCAACGCAGTATTTTTTCGCCCTTCGCGTAGCCCATGCTCTCTACACCTCGAATGTCGTTTATTGGCACGACGCAATTTGAATCTGCGAATAAATGGTCAATCCGTAAATTATTTTTCATTGAAAAATGTTTTCACTTTTTTTACAAACAAAATGCAATAATCTTTAAATAGTCGAATTTTATTTGTATAGCTTTGTAGCAAAACTTTGATACAATCAGTAAAAAAATTAAATGATTATGAAATTTTTCATTAAACTTAAACTTTGCGACAGTTAATATTTTGAAATACGTACTTTTGAACACATTGGCGTTAAATCGAGCACCTTGGGCACCCATCATTTCGGAAATTTGTTGCAACAAGCCCGAAGGTCCGGAACCATCTTTCATCTGAGTCTCGATAATTCGCTCCAGTTCTTCTCGAAATAATCTCGAATTCATCATCATTTCGACCCTCTTCCTTCTCTCCATTTCTCTCATATCCTGTTTAGATCAAATTTACAATTTATTATTTAAATTATGTGTAAACACAGACTATTTTTCTCAAAGAAAAAAACTAATTTTGAGCCCATTTCTTTTCAAGCATAGCTTCGGCTTGTTCAAGCCATTTTGAAAACTTCTCAGTACGACGACTTTGGAGTTTTTGGAGTTTTCAGTTTTGAATAAAAAGGTTTTAATTTTTAATTGTGTTTGTTCGAAACCGGCTCATTTTGTGATGAATAGAAAATATAGTAACTTTCATATTTGAAATATTTAAACTGACGACGAAATCCTTTAAACGCGCGGATAAAAAAAAATGTAATGTCACCATCAAATATCTTCTTCGAAACTGTTACATTTTTTTTAGTGATTCTTTAAAGCATTGATTAAATTGGGACACACTGTATATATAGAATTTAAAGATAGCAAAGAATTTTTTTACCGCATCTATATCGGCTGGTCTCATTTTACTTTTCTCCTCCTCGGTCAGGCCGTCCATTACTCCATTCGTATGTGGCTCCGAGAGCTCCTCGTGTTGACTCGTGTCGGCCATCCTCGAGGCTCCGCCAGCTGACGACCACTAAACAACAAAAAATGAAAAATCCCAATTTGATCATTTTTTTTCTTTCACTGCGCTTACAATATCCTAACGAACTTTCTACTGTTATTCCATCAAGACAAGAATAACCTTTTTGAACCTCTTAACGACCCAAATTCCGTTATTCTTCAGGCCCAAGACTTTTTCTTTAATCTCTCAACGTTATTCCCAGCTTACGTTCTCGTTTCTACCTCGCCCTATTGTTCCTAGTTCGGCCACGAGCCCGTACGGAGTATAACACTTTTTAAAGACAGTTCCGAACAACTGGTTTCGTTTTAATCTCGTAAATACGCGGAGATACGAGACTCGTAATGAGAAAAAAATGATAATTGGTAGATTTTTATCGAGTTTCAGGAAATTACTGCAATTTGTGTAAGGAAGGAAATCTTTTCGGCCTAATTGACAAAGCTGACAATCAAATCTTGTACTTTTTTCTTTTCACTATTATTGTAAGGCGTGCTTCTACCTGATTTTTTTCGATCAACGTAGAATAATTTTTTTAACCAATTTTAAAAAGTCCGGAAAAACTGTTGTGTTACTTTTTGCATGCCTTTCATTTGACAATTGGATAAGAATTACTAAAGTATATTATAAAATTTGTTCTGATAGCTGAATGTGCCAATTTCAGTTTTACGGATCTTTCGGACTATTTTTTTGGCCCACATATCAAGGTCAGAAGATTTGTAGATAGATTGGATGGATTTACGGAGAAAAAGAATGATCGGAGAGGAGGGCTTGAGATTGCGAAGAAAGAAGTTCGTTCACCGATTCGTGTCGTGCAACCCCACCCGTATGCATAATCCCGTTTCGTTCTCCTTTCGGGCAGACAACAACGATGTAGTTTGTAAAGATGAAGAAAGAGGGTGGGGGTCAAGTGGCACAAATGACCTTACTCATTGAGTCTTGGACAGATAGGCTGAACGAAGTACATTGGGGAGAGTGCTTTTGGAGCATCTTCGTGCACTAGAACTTCTTTACGAGAATAAAAGACTCGACTCTGGGACATTTCTGTGCGAGTGAGAAGGAAAGATAGATAGAGTGAGATAAAAGTTGCGGATGAGGTCAGCAACGTAATCTCCGTTGAGCGAAGCAATCTCGTGAATAATGGGGAACTGGCTCGACTCGTTTTTTAACTCTGCTGGACATTTCCTACCTAGCCAACTTTTGATTCAAAATTCCTGTCGCTATTAAGGATATTCTGCAAGTACAGTCGCTACAAAATAAACGTTAATCAGTTTCCAAACACGTACGAATTTCATGACATTTTTTTCAATTCACAACATTTCTATTATATTTTCTTTGAGTGTGCATTTATGAAAGCGTTGAATGAATCACTTGGAAATATCTCGAGTGCATTATCAAGACACTCGTCGAAAACGTGTAAAAATGCGGAATTTATTTCTTCGATTATTGAAGTTTCAGATAAAGATTCAAATACAGTTAAAAAAATTCTTTCAAAATTTATACATGTATGAAAAAAATGAAGAATCTCATTAGACACGAGAAAAAGAGATATACGCATAAATGTCAGGCTTTCATCGTATGGTGAAGCCCTAAAATTTTGAACGAATAAAACTTTTCGCTGCGACAGTACGTATGAAGCATTCCCAACGTAATCCTCTCGTCCGTGGACCGTTTTGAGGCAATAAAAACAGTTCCTCAAAGAAAGTGAAAGTAAATAAAAAAAATAAATAAAATAGAAAATGGGCGTGTTGTCGGAATCGATCGAAGGTGGTTGTAATTACTTGGTTAACATTGTTGGAAGAGAGCATTCGGATGAGTCATTCTTACTCGGCTTCGTATTCATCCCACCGAAATATAAAACTGTGTGTTTTTCGACGCGCCAGTGCGACAAGGACGAAAATAAAGGAGGCGCAGAGGGATAAAAAGCTCACGAAAATGGGTGCGGAGAGCACGCACGGTTCTGGTTTAAGTTGGCAATCGTGCGAGTTATACAAGGGTGGATTCATATGATATCAAAGCTCGATTCGATGGTGCGCAAGAAAATATAATTTCTTATTCTACTGCTAAAAACAATGTTAAAAAAAACTGTTAGTCCTTTTCAACGAATGGAGTTTGAAAAAAAATGAGTCAAATTTGTTATAACTTTATGTTACAAATCCGCGGATTAGATGCTCAAAAAAATACTGACAATTTAAAGAAATAGAAATACAAATTTTTCTTACATTTCAACGATTTGAATTCTCGTTTATATTTCGTTCGGATCTTTTCTTCTCGCTCAGAATAACGCACAGGAAAAACATAATTTAACTGGACAATTGAAATGGAGAAACAAAACAATGAACAAGGAAAAGACGCCGCTTGACGCTTCCGTTAGGATACGTCGATTCGAGTCTCGCGCTACCGGCGTCAACGGGTCCGGGACATATTGATCGACCCTCCGAAGTTACCAAGCGAGACCTTTGTAAAAAAATGCCTCGTGAGTCCGACCGACCAAACTATGCGCATTCCTCATAACCTTTCACCATTACCGATCCCACGCGCGCCTCTCATTAATTACGCCATCTTGAATTGTGCTCTCACGGTTTTTTTCATGGTGGGTTACTAACTTTCGTGAACAGCATTTACTTGCTGTACTATTTAAATTCTGAGTCCCCGATTAATGCACCAAAACATTCTAGTCATGGAATTTCGTTCGAATTTTTTAAAATATTACGAAAATAATTGTTCACTTACTGGCAATCAAAATAAATCAACACAAAACTACTTTTTTCCATTTTTCGGCTTTGAAAAGCGTTCAAACTTGCTCTATCAATTGGACGAGTGCGAGAGAGACAGCTCACAATCATTTTTTTCTCGGAAACGCTCGATATTTCGAGCAAAATAAAAGTTACAACACATTTTCTGATGCAAGAAGAACGACGTGTAACTTTTATTTTCCTCGAAAATTCAAGTGTGTCAGCGGAAACTATGTCGCAGAATTTTTAACAACCGCAAGACTGATAATCGTTTATCGATCGCCTTATAACTTTGTCAGAGGCCCGAAAAATTGATTCGTTGACAGAACTATTGTCAATTTGTAAAACAAAGAAATTGACGAAAAATCAAAAGGAAAAATATAAACTTGAACACCATGAACGATAAATACGTAAACCAACGGTCAATCGGTAAGTAGATTTATGAAGAAATGAAACCGTGTATTCGAACTCGTGGTTCGATTACACTTCGTCAAACGTGTTTAGTCGAACGTCATATCTATATAAATAGATTTAAATTGGATACGTTACGAAAGAAAATCATTTCGAGTTCGCCTTCGTTGAATTCGCGAGAAAAAGAGATGGAGAATTGAAACGTCATCTTAACTAGATTAATTCTGTCACTTAGGTGATAATCGATTATGACTTATTTTATAAATCCAAGCTCTCGTGTTTCATTGCCTTGTCTTTCTCCTCGAATCAACAAGCAACACCGTGACCTCGAAAGAAGGTAACGGCCTGCAAGGCACGTGTAAGTGTGCGTCCGTATGCATGTCTGTGTATGTGCGAACAACAAGAGACGAGATTTGGCGAGGGTGAGGCTGTCTCTTCCGTGTAGGAAATGCGGCGTGTAATATATACATACACCGAGAGATTCCCATTCAACGGATCGGACGGTGCCCATTTTATTACATAACTTGACCTTGAACGTTTATTCAGACACTAGGGTGTTTATTTATGTGTATGTGCGAGTATGCATTTATAATATTGTGTACCCGATACGAATAGGAAGAAAACAGGAGATTCACGGCTGCCTGATTTGGGAAAAACTTTCAATTCTTGCGTATTTAACCTCTGCGTTGATGTAAATCCCTTAGAGTGAGGTTTTTGCTTGTACGTGTAAAAAATAATGTATGTTTTAGGAATATTTTTTTAGCAGGCCCGCAATAATGGATTCGGAGCTACGTCCACTTTTCACATAAAGAAAAATTGATGAATTTTTAGTATTTTTTTTCTCTTTCCTTTCTATCAAATTACATCAAAAAAATTGAGCATAAATTACTAACTTGTTCATCACTAAATATTGCTTTTTTGGGGAACTAGAAAATGCAAAATTCGTTATGAGATTATGAAAAAATATTAGTAACGTAATTGATAGCTTTAGAGAGAAAATATAAAAGTTGGCAGTTTTTGGGTATCGGAAATAGGCCTCAAAATTTGAAGGTTACTTTTATTATGATGCTGAAGTTTGCATCGTTGAAACCCAACGAAATTTTGTTTTTTTTTTCTTCAACAGAGCCCAAAATTCATGTGCTATGTGGCTACGATAATTGGACAATCTTTTTTTTTTTTTGAAACACAGAAACTAAATCTGCGAGAAAAGTTGGAACGAATTAAAAAATAGAAAATATGTGTTTTTTAGGTCTCGATGTTTGGACCTATTATTTATAAAAATGGTACTCTAATGATGAATTCTGCAAAGGTAAAGGGTAACAAGTTCATAAATGGAATTGGATGTGCGTGTTCGGTGATTTTTTCGTCATTAGCAACAGCCACGGTAGAGTAAAACCTTTGTGTTTGTTGAAGCTCGAGTTAAGTCAGAAATAGCATTTGAACATATGTATTCGGATTGAAAAAAATTGCAGCTTCGTTAACGACGAGTAAGGTATATATAATCAATGGTGTATTCACGCCTGTACCCTACGCAATTAATGTGTCCCTCTGAGTTGCGCGGTACACACCGGCCATAATGAAGAACGGCACGGGGAAAAGAGGGACTCGAGTAGGTCACGTTTTCCCGGATATATGTACTTGTTGTCTGCGTCACGATATATGCGCTCACGCACCGAAGTATTATTCTCCTTATTATCAAATTAAAATTTCTTAAATGTTATCAATTTTATTTTATGGACCGAAGAATCATCCTCTTCGTTACTTCATTAACATTTCTTGTGTGATTCATTTAATCACGCAACCGTAGACATTTTCAATTATTATCTATTAGCAACTTTTTCATGCGATTCATTTTACCTCGCGTGCAGCGATATTATCAATTATCATTAATTTAAATCTTCCGATTGTGATTTATTTTATCACGCAAACAACTGTTTGTTCAATTTTTGTTAAACTATCACATTTTTTATGATTTTTTTTTTTATTATCATTTCAGATATTTCAGTTCTATTATTTCGTAACTGACGAAACCTGCAATCTATTTTTTGCGAACGTAAACCTTACAACGGGGTCGAAAACGATCCGATTCTTCTCTTTAACATAAAAGCTTCCTCGTATGCCAGAAAAAAGTTTCGTTATACACAATTCTGTTCGTTTTTCTATAAAATGAAAAAACGGTTCGAAAAAAAGCAAAAAAGAATTTTTTTACTAAAAAAATTAGGGTCGCTTTTGATTCCGTTGTAGGGGTCGTTTTCGACCCCATTGTAGGGGTCTAGGGTTAAATTCACATATTTTGAACGTGTAAGTTTCGAATTGTTGATAATGATTAACTAAAATAACATCACCCGTTAAATGTTTTCGAATTTATTGCGCAAACAAGAATGGTATTGTAGTTGTTAAGAAATAAATAATACATTTACTGATAAATTTTATACAAGAAAAATCGTAATCGGAATTTATCAAACACATATTTTTTTATTACGAATTTCATTATTAAAGAAGTTTAAAAAATGTTTACAAAATTTTTTCCACAATGTCAATTCCTCCAAAACAATCAAAAGGTTAAAACCAACACACATTTCACATTTTAAGAAATTCTTTTCGCAGAATTTAGTCTCAAATAAATTTGTACGAAAATGCAAAAAATGAAAGAACATTTTAAAAACTGTTCTGGCATGGAGAATTTAAGCCTGTTTGTTCAAGCGACTTTCGAGTAACTGGTGTTTTAATTGTACGAGACACGAATGAAAAGGCATACGTGCATGAATACGCATAGAGAATGTTTTTCTACACGCGATATTCCGTATGTGAAAAGAAAGATTCGATTATTTTGGTAGAATTCCGTTATTTACTCGCAATTGAAAAGCAACAAAAAATCTAAAATGATTAATGTCTTAATTATTGAGAATATCGAAATATTTATTTTTGTATTTTTTGTCAGAGTTTGGACGCCTAAAATATTATGACCAGGTAGCGTGAAATTAAAAAAAAAATTGGAGGACTACTAAAAAAAAACGAAATGTTCCGGTGGAAAACATCCCGGTGGAAACTTCAACGAAATACTTTTTATTTATTAGATTGAAAGAAAACGAAGAAACGTAAGTGAATTTTCGTAGGTCCAAGAGAAATGACGAGTGGTTCGATACGAACTGATAATGGTAGAAAAGCTCGAGGATAGAACGAGTTTATTTACGAGCAAAGCATTGATACACACGGAGGTAATATGGGCGAGAACCCGCTACGGGACTGACGTCATGCTTAAACATAGAGATTGCGCCGCCCGCCTCGTGTATAACTGCTTTACTACCATCTCCGTTATTTGTATATACGTATATATAGAAAGCCATGTATACATATATCTATATATAAAAGTATAAAAGTTTGACTCGAGACTGATAATGATAATAAATGACACTCGCGACACTCCTGAACCTCGAAATAATGATTTTCGCGTATTGCCGATAAAGCATAAATTCAATGAAAGGCATAAAAAACACAAAAAGTAAAAATGCCGGCACGAAAGCGGTGGTGGAAAATGGCGGTAGGCTAAATTTCCATTCTACGAAGATTCGGTTCGATCTCATATCCGTAAATAATATTCTTCCCGAATCCCCCTTCTCTTACAAATCGCGTTTAATTAGATTGAAGGGTCCGAGGACGCGTCAATATATCTTTCAATCCGTATTATATCGTGTATATCGGTACAATAGACAGGATAGCTTGTGTACACGGTGACAAACTGTCTTGACACACCCCTCAACGGGTTGCCAACTTGACGGAAGAACGAACCTTCTTTGAGGCACTCAAATTGAAAAAAATTTCGACTCACTTCGTAAGCTGTGTTAGAATATACGAAAAGATGTAAAAAAAGAGAAAAAAAAAACAGTCATGAAAAAAAGCGGCGGCATTTTTTT
>JABSMR010014696.1:0-10691 GCA_018902295.1 Dusona sp. PSUC_FEM 10030013 | reverse complement strand
TCTTCATCAATTACCAATTGTTTGGGTAATTGATAATATATTCTCTTCCAATTAGAAATTTTTTCGTCAATTGAAAATGAATTCTTCATCAGTTACCAATTATTTGGGTAATTGATAATATATCTTGCGCCAATTTGTAAATGATATCGTCAATTGGCAATACATTTTTCATCAGTTACCAATTATTTAGGTATTGATAATATTTCTTCTACCAATTGGAAATTTTTTTACCCATTGGAAATACTTTTTCCATCCATTACCAATTTTTTTAATATTCAAAATTTTTTCCCGGTCAATTAACAATTACTTGGATAATTGATAATGCAATTGTGTTTAATCAAAAATTTGCTATCAATTTGTAATTTCCATCTTCAAAATCTACATTTTTGAACAATTGACTAATGAAAATTTATAAATTTTTTTTTGCCGATCTTTGATTTGAAGTTTCACACGAAGTCTGAGATGAACCGATCCAAAAGAAAAATGCCAAATCTGAAATTTCTACCGTACCAGGGGTTATGGGACGGTAATAAGAATGAAAAGAAACGTGCAAAAAGAGGGGGGGGAGGTGGCAGGTGTAATAGGGAGTGCGTGCTAAGAGTTCGTGGTCTGGACACACGTTGCGTGTATTAAAAAATAAAAAGGAACAATAAGAAGAAGATAAAAGAAGGAAAGCGAATAAACGATGTGCAGTAAAGTGACGAGTTCGACGAACCGTGCTCGCTCGATTCCTGGCTGAGTCCGATCCCGTAAACGACGAGCTTCTCAGGCGTTAGTATGGCCAATCGAAGATCCTGAGAACCCCTGTAACAACGAGCGATTACGATCTGTATTTAAGGTGACGTAAAATGACCGGGCGAATGGGAAACGAAGGCGATCTTCTTGCACAGCAGCCACCGCGGCTTTTTGCATTGAAACAAGACAGAAAAGAAGGAGGACGAAAAAAGAGAGAGAAAGAAAGAACTTTGCGAACGTCATTCGCATCGTGGCTTGTAGATTTCAACGAAAGGGAACCAGGGGTAAAAGGAGAAAGAAGGAAAAGAGGGAGCGAGAGAGAGCGAGAGGGAGAGAGGGGAGGGGGAGAGAGTGAAGCCTTAAGAGTGAATGCTAATGAGTTCTCTCTGTCGGCGAGAATTGCGTGGCAGGAGGTAACATCGTAAGCACGGTTGAGAATGCAGTAAGAATCGAGGGACAGAGGTAATGATCCTGAAAACCTCTTTAATGTGTAACCAAATTATGCCATACGCAACGATTTTACAATTTTAAAGTCATCTAAATGGCGGCATTAACATGAGTTTTGCATCTTTATAATACATATATAATTGGGGAATTTAAAAAGATCGATTCTCGAATATATAGCCAGAAAGCCGAAGAGACGGAAAAAAAACTTCATTTACCTAATTTGAGGATCTAAAAAGATATTATTTAAATATGTACAATATTTTCTGATGAAAAAAGTACAAAACTCTAAGCAATATGAATTAGCTTACTGGCATTGAGATCGGAAATAATATAATCGCAAATTCTCCCGGACAGGCAATGAGTAAAAGAGAAAAAAATACGGTGATGCAAAAACGACAAGAAGATTTACCGATCGGGCCGAGCATCTTTAGTCATAAATGGTAATAAAATATGGCACGGTAAAATAAATAGTCACGAAAGCGAATAAATCCTCGTCCAATCATCGGTTACACCAACCACTCAACTAACAAGCCATAAATGTTAAACGTGGCGACAAGTGTGTACCGCTTCCCCATGAATCTTAATGTCTACATTTTCTCTGTATTCCAGATGAATATGTAGTTGAGAGTTTAGGGTAATACGGGCTTGAAAACATCGTAAATATGCTGAAAAAGTTTTGTAAAAGAACTCATGCATTGCGATGCTCTTTACAAAGGTAGAAGAAAATAAAATCTTGAAAAGCTTCAAGGCTTCTTAAATGGAGTGGAATTTCAGGTAAGAATATCTGTTTGAAAGTCATTAGTGAAAATGGTGATTTTTCAAAATTCTGAATCTTTATAAAAAAGCAGTTTCTTGGATACGTATCACTAGGTTAATAATTTTTTTTTACGTCACTAAATAATTTCGTCAATATTGGCTTACCATGAAGATCGTCAAAAAATTGGATAGCGGACGAATAAATTTATTTTATATCTCGAACTACGATAGATTCTATTTAAAAAAATCGAGGGGACGATTCAAAAAGGCGATAATAATAATAAAAAATAAAATTAAGTATACAAGCAATTAAGTCATAGCTACATTTTACGACTGTGTATTAACGAGCGCACCTTCAAAATGGAGACATCACGCCAATGAGAATTTCATTCACCTGACGCAGATGACGAAAACATAAAAAAAAAAAAGAAAACTTAATTCAGGTGGTCGTAACTACAGCACAAAACTTGCGTAAACGGGTTTAGAAAGAAAAAATGGTTCGAGAGAAACAGTGGAAGAAGCCAATTGCAGGCGCTAAGTCTAAAGGAGGCAAAACTGCCATAAATCCAACCTCTGCTTCATCCTCTAGTTCTAGTTGAAGTTTATCTAATGAAATACTGCGCTATTAAGGTACGTTACAGTACGAAACTTAAGTGAGGGTAGATATATAGTCTCTTGGGAAACTCGTAAAATTTTATTTACGAAGTATATGAGAGAAATGAAAATTTCCTCCAACCGACATGATTTTCGTAATCATTTAATTTCCACTATTTATTCACTCTAGAAATAAGACTCGAAATGGTAATTTTTTTCAATTATTTTACCTTCATAAAGTCTTCATTTCATTAAGCCATTACGAAATTAAATAAATTCTCAAAAACCATAAAGTACATTGATCCTCATTACCACCAACATCCCTTAGAAAAAAAAAAAACTGATTCAGATTGTCCCGAAGTGCCGATTTATTCGCTCAACCGATTTCTGTTAGCCCTGAAAAGATTGACTCGCATGTCCCCCATAAAAAGCCTGACCTTCATTACCCCGAAGGAACGGTTTATTCACTTAACTGATCAGCATTTCCCCAGGTACCAGTGAATCTTCCAGCAACCGATCCTCGTTACCCCCAGCGCCTCGTCTTAACAGCGGGTGATCTACATTACCCTCAAAATTCAATTATTCCGTCAACTTATCGTCATTATCGCTGAAATAAATAATTCTTATTATCCCCAAGCAGATCGACACTCTTTACCCTCGCGATTGTTCGCGCTATACTGGTGAAATAATTCTAATTTCCGTTATATTCACCCACTCGATCGCCACACAAAAAAAAACAGTGATCCGCATTACCCCCGATAACCCGCTTGTTCAGTCAACCGATGTTTACCCCCTCCCCCGCAACAATGATTCTCATTACCCCCAAAACGGTCGTCTTTCAAATAGGCTGATCCGCATTACCACCCCAGTATCGGTTAACATTATCCCGAATTTTCACTTGAAAAGAAAAGTGTACTCACGAAACAAACTTTCCAGATTTTACATCGATTATGCAATCGGCAATTTTTGTCTCGATCATAAGATCTGTTACTTTGTAACCCGTTGGTGCTTTGTTCTCGTCTATCCATTGTGACGATGGGCAATATAGCCGAAGATTTCCGCTGTGACTACCAACCACAATAATGTCACCTTTCTCTGGCCCGAATAATGGCGTAACGAGCAAACACTGTCTGTCGAATGTTTCACCCGTCCCACACTCCGTTCTCCACCATTCTTTCGTCTTGAAAAGTGACATTTTTCATACCCTCCGCAATTCTTCTTTGTTTTTTTTTTTTTTTTTTTTACTACGTTAGCTATTCAACTCGCGTGCTTCGCGAAATCGTACAAGGGCACTTTACCACCGAAGGAAAATTGTAGACTAGAATGGAAAGACGAGAACTTTGTCGTGGGGGACGGTCCGTTGTCATGGAGATTTTTGTAGCAAACAATTCAGTAATTATATGTATATACAGGTCTGCCATTCATGAACTACCCTACCAAAGCCTTATAGAATGTCTTTTCATATGTAATATCGCAATAAACACTTTAATAAAGGTTCCAAATTTTTTTATCACGTCAATTTTCGATATTCGTAATACTTCGTGTTTTAATTATTACACAAAATATTCAAAAGCGGTTTATATTTAATATTATGTTGTCTAATGTGAAATATTCGAAAATTGTATGTTTTGTTAATTAATTCATGAATCAATGTCGTAACTTTACTAAAATTGAATTCATTTCTAAATTAACCATTTCCCTTACGAATATAGAATCTTTCAAACGATCAAACTTTTGATACTTCACTTTAAATGCTATATATCAATTTTTATACTTTTCTCATAAATCGCCTATCGGTAATTAATTCATTAACATTTAGAAAAACTTGTTTCCTGGATATATACACTTTTTCTCACTAATTGAGTGTAGTAAAGCTATTAAAAAAATGATAAATAAGTAAAAACGTTTGAATTTCCATAAACCCAGAAATGTAGCAGTTTTGTCCGACAGGAGGCAGCAGCTTACGCGTTTATTCCATTCATTTCCGGTGTGAGGGGAGAACAGGTCAGCTCGTCAGCTGTTTGATAGCAGGTGACAGGTACAGGTATCTCGTACACAGTGCTGTCAAATATTGCGGTTCGTGATAGCAAACGCGAAAGACAGTAAAATAAACGTTTCGATCGTTGTTGTTTTATTTTTGTTAAATATGGAACCTCAAGATATATATTACAACAAAGCTGAGTACGTGGAAACTGTAAGTAACCTTGAATAAGGTGTGGTCCTGATAAACGCCAAAGTGGCAAACATAACCTCGCTTCTTATCGAAACTATGATTTTTCTTAGGCTTCGGGAAACAAAGTTAGTCGTCAAACTGTTCTCTGCGGTTCTCAGAATATTGTTCTTCATGGAAAAGTAATTGTTCAATCGGACGCGATTATTCGCGGGGATTTGGCGAACGTTAGAACAGGACGTTACTGCATTATTAGTAAAAACGTCGTTATAAGACCGCCTTTCAAAAAATTTAGTAAAGGGTGAGTACGAATAATTAGTTTCAAACTTTCTTTCACTATTTTTTTTATTTGTTTAAAATTCGATGAATGCACATACCGTGGGTTATTTGCGTCTAAGCCTATCTGAATTTCTGTGAGTGCTATCAAACGTGTCATCCCACCTGATTCTGCACCGACCCTTATTTTAGAAATATTTGAGCATAGCATTACAGCTGTGTGAATTTTCTGAGATTTTTTCTAATGTAAGATGGAAAATGTGTTAGTCTCAAATGTCCATATTGATTGGGGTCTCAAAAAATTTGGGCACCAGAAAATCATCGACCGTGTAAGGATTAAATCATTTTTACGGCTACAACTCGTCCGTGAATATAATTTACTCATAAAATGTAAAAAAATTCCTCTCCATTACGGAGCCTCAAATTTATTTGCAGTGCTCCAATAATTCAACGATGTTTTATGAGACCTGGAAACTAAATGTGAAAAAAGCATTTGGATGATTTAAAAAATTGAAAAGTAGTTATAAAAAAGCGATTTTCTTGCTGCCATGCAATGATGCAAGCTTCAATTACAATAATTTTTACCCCAACAAATCCATTTTTAAGCTTTGATGTTCAAAGGAAACCACAAATTTAATATGAATATGAAAATATAATTTATTTGTTAACCTAATAATATTTGTGCAAAATTCTAATAAAAAAAAAGTGTTTGGGTAATTGAGACTCTGTTTATGGACTACTTTGTGCTCGAAGAAACTGTTTTGAACAAAAAAACTTAATTTGTAGGATCTGTATTAGCTTTAAAGGCTCTGTGCAGTTTGGCTAATGGCTTGTCTTATAAAAAGGAATAATATTTTCACAAAAACTGAATGATCATGTCTTTGCCTATAATTCAATTCTCGTTGTTTGAAGTTTTAGTTTATATTATGAAAAATTAGTCTATAAAAATGTAGTACGTCAAAAAACCTCAAATTTGAGTATACAAGAGTGTGGCACTGTTTGCGCATCCTTTTAGTAAAACTCTTGCCATTGAGCAACAGCCATGGCTCATCTCAGTTTGGCTATTTCTTATGAATTGTAATTTGACGTTTGACCGGGAACATTAGATGTCGAATTCTTGATTCATTGAATGACAGCATAGTCGATTTGTTGTCTATGTTCGGTAATGAAAAATTTTTATTACTAAATGTATATAATCAACATAATTGTGACTAACTATTGGACAAACTTTTTTAATAACAAGTTGAAATATTTGTACAATTTTTAATTAGTTTATGTCCATTTATGTCCATGCGGGCTTAAGAATTCATTTCCTCTTTTTACTTCCGACCCATTTGCCCCCAATGACTTGAACCAAAAAATAAAATATGATTTAATAATGCCTTGAATCAAAAAACGAATAATTAATTTTGAGTAATATAAATATTTTCCAGAGTCGCTTTTTTTCCACTTCAAATGGGCGACCACGTGTTTGTGGGAGAACGAGCAGTTGTTAACGCGGCTGTGGTGGGAAACTACATTTACATAGGAAAGGACGCAGTCATAGTGCGTAACAAATTTTATTTGTACATTGAATTTCATCTTTAATTATTATTCTAAGTACAGCAATACAGCCGCTATTGAATATTCACAGGGAAGGCGGTGTATCCTTAAAGATTGTTGCTATATCGAGGACGGAGCTGTTGTACCACCAGAAACAATCGTACCATCGTTCACACGCTTTGCTGGCAACCCAGCCGTCTGCGTAGAAGACTTGCCCGAGTGCACGCAGGATCTCATGCTGGATTTTACTAAAAATTATTATCAACATTTTCTACCGGCTCAAAAGTAGTATCTCTATCCAAATAAATACACAAACTAATTTATATACATATACATATTTAAGAATAATGCGTCACAGACGCAAATGCTTTTTGTTCTTTGCTAATATGTACGACGAAGTAAATTTTATAGAAAATCGAGTTTTGGTTCTCTTTTACGACGGAGCAGACCTTCATGCCACTATCTCATTCTCTGATTCCACTTCTTCGGGCTTCGGAGGATACCTGTGATTGACATTTGAAAAACGTCTAATTTCCGCATTTATACACATTAATCAATTTTTAGAAAAATATTTATGAAAATATCGTATAAAGTGATATTTAATCGAAAATATAATAATGGCTAATCGGAGGCTCACATAAAATCTGATAAAAATATTCGATTTTGAAATTCTTTGTACGAAAGATCTGCTAAGGAAATCTATAGTTCTTTGAGAAATTGGAAAATTGTTGAATCGTCTCTTTGCAAAGTCGATATTGAGTTTTCCTAATTGGATTTTCATTTTTCTTGATCCGAACATTTGTTTTAATTTGAATATAATTATTGAATAACTTACCATCTGTTGTGCATTATTTCCAGCAGAAGAATACACAAAGTGATGCCAACACCGTAAGCCAGAGTCATAAAGGCCGCGTAACAGTCAATTATACCAACACTAACAAAACTATTTTGGCCCTGACATTCGGGTTTGTTGGTGTAAAGACGAGAAATCTCGCGATACTGAAGTCCCGTTTCACGAATCCATAAAGCCCTGTAAGAACACCAAAAAGCTATAAACTTAGAATTCGGCGCTCACTCACCAATTCTTGGGTTTCGCAAAAATGTTCCTTCTTTTTTCCCCAGTTATTTATAAATTCACAATTTTACGAATGACTTTGAAAAAGTGGAGCTTCCAGTGATTTTTTTGTAGATCTTGAATTCAAATGTGCTCACCCAACGCGAATAATTTCAAGGTATGGCGATTGATGCTGAACAACGACAAGTGGACTAAGCATTTGAAGATAATCGATCTCGTGAATACCACATTTTTCATCCTCCTCGAAGGTTTCTTGTATCACTTGATACCCGGCCCCAAACTCGACGTGAAACGCGAAGAGACCCTTTCTCACAAGACTTATACCTTCCTGGAGATCCATCCAAATGCCCGTTTTCCCCTTTACCAGGTTTTCGTAAAAACTTTTACGCTCAGAATCTTGAGCAGTCTGGGAAATTTGTATGACAAGTTTGTAATAACAATGAACTAAAATATAATTAAAAGTAAAAGATATTTTTGTTGAAAATGTGGCAAAGCTTTCAAAAATGGTAATTAACATTTTTCCAAAGCTTCTCTGCTATTTTTTTTAATGTTTGTAATATTTATTTTTTATCTTTTTCATTTTTAGTTATTCATAGAGCCATGATGATTTATAAATAGTCAAAAAATATTCTAGTTGTTAAATTCACTTCAAAATAGTAGTGATTGTAAACGACGTCGTAGATGCCAATTTTCATGGGACTGTTCATGAGCTCCCCGGGTGTGTTGATCGAGGTTGCAGTCGATTGAAGAAGAGCCACAATATTAGCTGTATAAGATGCATAGAGACTGAGAGCGCATACGAGAGCCATAAGGACGATTATTCGGGAAGGAACTGCCCTGGGCTCGTAAGAAGAGCCTATTTCGACAAAAATTCAAAAAATCATTTTAGGACGAACAATACAAGATTTATTTCTTCATCGATTTCAAACTTTTCTTATAAATCAAGATTTTAGGTACGGATTCAGAGTTCCGTTCAAAGTAGTTTTCTCCCCAAAGCATTTTTCTATAAAGTTTTAAATCATTTGGTGGACATAGTCGAAATACTACTATGTCATAACTTATCAATTTTTGAAAGGACTCTACGTTCCGGACTGTAAATATTTCCTATCAATAGTTCGACAGTTTTCCATTCATTTTTTGTGAGAAGCATTCGAAAATTTTACATTTCTCGCGATAGCTCTGAAACTTATCTATAGATTTGTTGTTTTTTTTCTAAAATTCTTGAATACAAAGAAACGCATGACGAAGTTTGTCGAAAAAAAATAGGATTTGAAGGAGATTGATTGATTAGAAAGTAAAAGTGAGTTTTAGGAGACGCGGGAACGTTATTATTTCTAAAACTCTACATTTTATAACTGGCATTTTTGCCATTACTTTATATGTTTGTAGATTTTTATAAGATATAACAATTAACGTTAAAATATTTTGCAATTCATATTCAAGCTTTCATACATTTGATTGGCAGGCAGTTGACTTTTTAACACGAAGTAACTACGTTAAATGTCTAAATTACTCATTATTCTCTCAAGTGCGAATGACACCCGTTTCTCAACGAAAAATTTCATTGGATCAAAACTTCGAAACTTTGCATTTGGAGAAAAAAGTTTGAAAAAATTCAGTCATCTTTGAAACCGTGCAATTATTGAGATTCTGTAAAAATAGTTCAAAGTTATCAACATATTGTTTAAACAAAATATTTTTCGATAAATAATCGAACATTTTTGTATTCGACTAGGCGAAATGAGTAAGACGATTTTTTTTCTAAATGCGTATAAATTTTCTAGGATTTTGTCTTTTTCTTAGAATAGTTCAAAAACTTTTGTAAAAATTCGTAAAAAACCACGATTCGAACAAATTCAAAAAGGAGAATTTCAAAAAAGAGAAAAAAAATCCGAACAAATTTCAAACCTCTGTAGAAAATCAACAAATTCATTTCATACGAAGAAAAATCTAATTATGTTTTGAACCTTTTTTTTTTAGCAATTTGTTGATAATTTTTATTGTTGCATATGCAATTGCAATGTTCGTAATTTCATAAAAATGGTTGAATTTTTTGAGACGTCTTACGAACCGCGAAGTACTGAAATTAACGTACGATTTACTTGAAATTTTGCATATGGTTTTAAAGTCCTTGCGATTACAAATATGAAGCTAAACTTCGAGGCCGCCTTCTAGTCTAGAATTTTGAAAAAATCGTTTTTTTTGTTCATTCATTTTTTTTTTTTCATTCTCCAAAAGAAATTTCAATATTCCAAATATTTATAGAGTTACAGCAGTGATTAGTGAGGTGGAAACTAAACCGGCGCTGCCGAAACGAATCGAACAATAGACAGATCAGTCTGCTCGACTACTTTAGGCTCCTACCCTTCCTGGTATTCACGTTTCTCGACTACCTGAGAACCCCCGCTCCAGATATTCTTCTAGAACATTTATCTAAAGGTCATTCTAATGTATTTTGTGGCAGTCATTTCATTTTGAATGTTTATTCTGCATCAGTTTGGCCTCAGTCTCCAAGCAAAATGGACGTTCGCGCTCTGTGTAGAGATCCAAAACGAAATATTGTGCGTGTCAATTATTATTGCAGTGCGAAATGGATAAGAAAAGTAAGAAGGGAAACAGTTCGCGTCCAGATAGACAGAGAAAAAAAATATTTTGAGGCAATCAACATACTGTTGAAGAAGAGACAAGTTTTACGAATGCATCAGCAGCAAAATTGAGAAAATCGAGAGACGAAAATGTAATTATTGAAAATAATTATGGTTACTGCATTTTGGAGTTTTTCTCCGTTTTTACCGCACTTTCTTCCTTGGTGCTATGGGCTACATGCCAGCAAGAAATCAAATTTTCTTGAACTGCTGCTCGTGGATTAGGATTCAAAATTGCGTTGCAATGCAATTGCGAAGATGTACGATATATCCAATCATCTCCATTCATTAATAAAGCATTTGAAGTAAACCGTAGAATAGTAATGGCTACGCGACTTCTAGGAATCGGAAGAGACGGTATAAATATATTCCGTGGTATGATGGATATTTGTCAAGGTTTGTCAATCGGTATATACTACAGTTGCCTTGAAAATCTATATACGGCCGCATC
>JABSMR010014685.1:0-10691 GCA_018902295.1 Dusona sp. PSUC_FEM 10030013 | reverse complement strand
TTATATTTATCCTTTGATTCCAATGAGATTGGAACTCTTATATTTATTCTTTGATCCCAATAATATTGGAACTCTTATATTTATCCTTTGATTATAGTAATCCGAAAAGATCGCAAAGGCTATCCGCAAGAGAATTTATTTTCGTTATCGCATATACTTTCTTCGATATTGATAATTCAGTATATTCATATTTTTTTCTCATAAATATATCTTTGTTACTTTTTCTGATTAATTGTTTTTTGCCGTAATTTATTAGCCCGCATTTTCCTCCTTTATTTTAAGCTCTAAATTTAGCGAATCGTGACAAATCCTATATATTGCTATTTACAGTGCACGACGAGTACAGCAGGCTTGATATCGCGTCTTCTGAATTTCTCGACGTGTATGAATTTGTGGCGAAAGAGAAGTCGTGAATGCGGAAAAAATTGCATTGAGAATGAAGGATTCTCTCTTGTGGGCCACGCGAGGGATACCGACACACACTGAGAAAACACAAATCGTATGCGCATGGACAAAGATATAGATATACTTCGTGACCAGTCGGAGTGCTGGTACAAACGCATATATGCTTGCACGTACCAACGACGAGATCGAATTCACACCGCAGCAAAGTACATCCGACACGCCGATTTACGAGTCCCTTTTTCTCACTCCGTCTTCCATTTTTCTACATCCCGTCTCACACGTCGTGTACCATATATCGTGTATATACATGCCGCTCAAATGCACCCGTAGATCGAGAAGCAATTATTACTTTTCTTCATCTTCCAAGCTGGATAGTCACACTAAATGCATGAGAGAAGTGTTTTCAATGTCCTTTAAGATATTTTCAGTCGTGATATGCATTAAAGTTGATAAAAAGATTAATTTAAATTAATTTTCGATGGTATTGAATTCTTATATTCGAAATTCAGGGACGTCCAAAACGATTTAGTTACTTTGACTAATTATACGTTTGTAAAGAATTGTATAGAGTGAATAACCCGTCGAACACAGAAAATACTTAAGGTGACAAACTTATTTCACTGAATGTACCTTTATTAAATACAAAAACGTTATACGTTCTTTGCTGAATGATAGAGTCTCAACCCGTCATCAGTGCTTCAAATAATTTTGTCGTTGGTAGAGTTAGAGACATTTTTTTTGTGTTTTCAAAATGTTGATCTGTCATTTCCTTTGCCGTCGTTTTTGTCCCTGATTATTGAGCGTTGGGGAATAAAGCAAAGAAAATATCAGAGTGCAATAATCGGTTAATCGTGCCTTTCGGCCTTCCTCTTCCGCTAAACGTGCGCTTTAGAGGACCCCTGTGAGATTGCAAGCTTTCCCCGTCGCTCTCAATATTGCTGCCAAAGCTTCGACCGCGAATGCAATGAAAATATTCGCCATTTTTAAAGAGATAGTGACGTATGTCTATGAGTTATTAGAGGATGCCAAATTAACATAAAGGGTCCGAATTAGCGCTCCTTTTGCTATGAACGTGAAGCACACGGTTGCATGAAGGCCTGCGAGTTTCGTTGATGTAAAAATTGGATGGTTTACGTGTGGTGACAGACTTGAATATACACTTCATGTCTAACATTTGCATGGCTAAGTTGCAGAGGGCGCGTGTTCGATCTCTTTCGTGTGCACACGTTTCTCGTGAAATTATTACATATGCGATGTTTGGAGAGGCTGGAGACGGAAATCGCTTAGAGGCATCATTACCTGTTGGTATTAAGAGCAATAAGGAAGAGAGAGAGAGAGAGAAAGATCTCTATAAGTATGTAATATGCGTTTGCGTGCAAGAGTACTTTTGCCAGGGTAATCTCATACTGAAAGTGTTCATACACGCGTGGCTACCCTATCAGTCCAAACAGACGGGAGCATACGTGTAGCCAATGGTCCGACGTGATTTTATGTTCATGTATATTGCTTGAGCAGGTAGAGCAATGGACATGTAAACGCCTATCAGTCAAAAGGACTTATATCACACTGTCTAGAAAATTAAGTAATGTGGGATACAAGCCTTTTCGATTATAAACAATCGATATGTGCATAATTTAGGAATATGTGTAAATCAATACATGTATATAAGCTGCATGCGTTCGGCTTTTACAATGTATCAGAGAAATGTATGTATATAGCCTATGTATATAAGCGAATACATATATACTAAATAACGTACATGGGTAGTCGGCAATTCCATAAATACTATGGAACGTGTCAGTAGAGTAGTTCCTGTACGTAAAGTACAAAATAACTCTCTTTCTCTCTCTCTCTCTCTCCCTCCTCTTTCTTTCTGTTTTTCTGTCTAACTCTGTACTGTGTAACTCTTCTGTATATTGCATGCTCTATAGAGACATACGTGAGGTTTCAAATACACGCGTTGCGTGCGTCTAGGAAGTATACTTATAAATGAGGGCCTTACTCGCAGCTTCGATTCTTGCTAACATAACACGTGTGTTTCGTATTATGCTGTACACTGCACGCTATTTTCAAATACGTTACTGAATTTTTTGTATTTGAAATAAATAGAGAGTGGAAGTCTCTTGAGACTTAAAGAGACGAATCAGAGGGTCCGCCCATTTTGAAATTTTTGTTTCCCAATTTTTGTAGATGTTTTAATTGATTTGATTTATATTTAGTTCAACATACACGAAGAAGAAGAATGAAACACAAATGCTATACGTACTTTTTTGAAAAGATTGATAATTGGAGAGAAAGTAAGGTTTACGTTTTGCATATAGCTCGCTCGCACCTACGCGTTTATGTAGTTGACGTGTGACTCTCTACAATGTATGACACACATCGACTGCTGTGGATTTCTGAAATTTAGTTTCTCCGAACGATAAAACCAGTCAAAGTGAAAAAGGCTCAACCCACATCGAGAAGCGGCACCAATTGGAATAAGCTTTATTTATCCGGATTGTTTGTGTCGTTGCAAAAGAACGAGATTTTGAAATCTGCTACCATTTTGCATCCGTGACGACTTGGTCTCTATGACAAACATTGCTTTTGGTTGATCGGTCGATGTTCCTGGAACCGACAAGTATCCCAGAAATCGCAAATGGGATACGAAAGTACGAGCAACATTTAATATCCATCATATCTCCGCATGCTTCGAAACACGGGGTAACGTCACATAAAACAAAAAAGGCTTTCAGCCGAAAGTTTATCTCACATGGTATCGACTCAAAAAGAAAAGACGATACTATTAAGGCTGGATTCGCGCATAATCTTTATTTAAGACGCTTTAAGTCGAATGACGGCCTTCGCATTCGCTCGAAAAACCCAAATTTTATTGCTTGCCAGTTGAAAACTATTGTAAAAGAACGGCTGAGTACCCGGTATGAAAGTCTACTTGTAGAACCATGAATATATAGGACATCATATGACGCATGCATGGCTATGTAAATTTACGAATGGTTTTGCGCATGTGTCACGTATTCGAAGCATATACGGATGAATGTTGATACACAACGTTAGGTTCACGTCGTACGGACATCACCCATGGACGTCTCGTTCACTGTACCGGTTAGTGACGTATTCCTCGAATCGCTACAGGCAGCGAGCACTCCCATTGTAATCCTCTTGTACAGAGAGGGTCTATTGCCCAAGGCATATACTTGACGTTGGGGAGAAGAGTACCTCGAATCGCTGTATCAGCTCGCTCTGCATCTGTATAAGCTATTCAATGGATTCGAATGATCGGTGTATGTAATTACCTGAATGTGGCAGAGGTTGTGGGAACCATGCAATCCCTCTTAACAGAAGAGTGCAAGCGAGAGGATGTGTCGAAGTGTATGAGCGAGATCCAAAATGGTAGACAATTGAGTGCACGACAGAGACGAATCTTTCAGTGTGATACATTTTCTTAAGATCATGCTCGTTCGTAACTTGTATGTCATGTTTTATTAGGATTTATATTTTCATATTGAAAAATAGAACATCTACAAATTTTCGTTTGCTATTAAATGTAAATGCAGCTTCTCATTAGTTTCGCGACTATCTGCATTTAGCTTGAATAATAATCCAAATGGAATAAAATTTTCAACTTGATAACTAAATTATTATGAAATAATAATACTGGAATCAACGGTTGCCGTGGAATAACGTTCTTAACTTAAATTTTAACATCCCAGGTATCGATATCTGTAGGTACAATGTATTTCCAGTTGATAATTAATGCGTGGGTGCTAGCAGCGCGTGTTGGACACAAGGCAGGTGGATCCTTGCCCACTGGCGCTACCACGACTCATCCACTTGCGCATACACACAGGCATATTGCACGCAGAAGTGGATCGAACGAATACATATTTTATTCATACGGATATTCACATGCAAATATGATAATAAGAAATGTAGTTCGAGTTTATGATTGCGAGTGAAAAACTTGAGGAATTAAATCTTAATGTAGCATTTGGTATTCATATGGTTATTGCTTTGGTAATTAATCAATAATCTGTGTATGACTGTTATGGATATGCCATGTTTATTTAAAATGTCGTAATTTATGTACAATGAGAGTAATTGGATAGTTTAATCATTTTTGTGAAAGTTTTTACTAAAAATGTTGATAAGATGGGAACTCTCGTCATAGGTCTAGTTTTTTAAATAACAATATAGCGTTTTAGTGATGATGCTGGAACAGAAATATCGTGTAATCTTTAACATAAAATCGTATTCAAGCACTGAATGATGACTAATTGTACAATTAATTAACAATCATTTAATTTTCCGAAAGGATTTTTCAAATTATTAAGATCTCTGTTAAAATTTCACAAATCCTTAATATCTAATTGAGGACTCAGAAATTAAGGCCATTTAACCAAGCATATTGACCAACTATATTTGACTATAGAGTAGTTTCAGAGTGGTACGATTATTTGTTAAAATGATCATAAAAAGTTCACTTAATCGGGGCAGATCAGGGAAAAAAAATACTGTACATAGCTCTACGGATCAATCAATCTTTCGATCGATCGTCAATGTTTCAGTGCGTACATGTGATGAATTGAGAAATAGCGGAAGTCCGTGCACGGTGGACGATTAACGATCGCTCATCGTCCTCGCCACCGCGGCAAAATGGCCCCAGTATATTCCTTATTCCTTCTCATGGCGGAGCAACGCGGATATGAACTCGAGCGGATTTTATATGCCGGACATAATAATGGATAGTAGAGTAGCGAGTGATGCTAGGTGCGCTCTGGCGAACGTCCGAGCGTCACAACATGTATACATATACATACATACATGCATTTATATGTGTTATATAAATGTATGGGGTACATAGACGTTAATAAGAGTGGCGAAGACGTTTTTGTTTGTGTGCACGTTCTCGGGAGCTCGGATGGAAGCATGTGCGGTGATTGCCGTAACCATCGGGCACGCCTGCCTCGGCAATGCTCATTCTACTCTCTTGGGCTGACTGGAACACAGAGCTCGCTGGCTGCTCTTACATCGGTGAGTTGTTGTGGATTTGCCTCACGAGCCTGGTGAGCTCCACCGGATCCTTTCTGACTTGTGTGTTACCCGCCAGATGAGAAAGAGGTAAAGAAGAACTACAAGAAGATACGAAGACTCTTCTCTTTCTCGTGAACACCGTGTAGCAGTCTTTGTCTTTCTCTGTCTTCAGCTCGTCACGGAATTTAGCACGGAGACGAAAGAGGGACAGAAAAAGAACACGGAGAAAGGATGAGAAAAGAGAAAGAGAGAGGGAGAGAAAGAGAAAACACACCTGTACTCTTCTTATGCCTTTGGTCGAGTCAGAGATGAACTGAATCCCGGCACTTTGCCTCTCTCCACCGGGTGCATTTTACTGCTGCTGCACCTCTCCATAGTCCATGAATCTACCTGAACCCAGTTATCACCAGTTCTTTATTCTCTTTTTATTCATGTATATGTATTTTACTATCCGATTGCCAGCGTGTGGACACTGAATCTGCTCCGCCTATATTTCTGTATATACCTCTCAATACTCGTTAAGTATTCAGCCTCAGGTTCAATATGATTAGTGAATTATAATTGGCTCTATCGATCATCGTCGATACCTATATGTGTAAATACGATACGCTGTAAATTCACGGGCATACTTTTCACTCTTTGTCCCGTTGAAAAGGTTCAGTATACTTGCCACGGGCTTTTATAAAGATTCTGGTCGGAGATGCTGATTGGTATACCCACGGAAAAATGGTAAAGGTCGTGAAGGATGAAAATCACTTCTGTTTTTAAAAATCGTTTGATCGTTACATTCTCAAGGGGATAAAAAATCGATACTACTCAAAGGAGTTGCTAAGTTTGCCAAACATTTGTTGAACGCAACACACCAATTAGTGATGAAAAATATGTTTGTTGAAGAACGCCGAAGAGGCTTGTTTTGGAAATATAGTATACTCGATACTTTACTTCGCACAGATTGAAGATTTTATTATCTAGGAAGAAGAATTCGAGAGGATTTTATTATTTTGTTTTCCTCAGAGGAGCTCTGAACATAAATAAAAAAAATTAATTTAAATTGATTTCAACGTTCTTTAACTGTAACATTATTAATTAATAATAATTCTAAAGCTCGTAATCACATATAAACCATTTTCAAAGTGAACAATGATTTTTGTGACCATAAATGAAGCTAATTATTTCTCACAGTTTTTTACGAGCTTTTTCATACATTTATCGAACCAACTAGCTCTTTTCCTTTATTCTCCCTCGATTATAGTAGTACTCAACCGAAATATTTCTGTCTCAAGATCGGCATACTTGTATGAAAGTATCTATAAAATCTGTACTTGTATTTAAATATAAGTTCTAAAAATATTTTATAGAACAGGTGAGCAGAAAAAAGGCCCACGAGGTATCGAGTTTCTGAACGATATGTCGTTTGGATTTGTGATTAAAAATATACAGACACACTTATATACGATACCTATGTCCGTGCGCATATGTGACTGCCACAAAATTTATAATCCCTAGTCACGTACGGCCGGAAATCTCTTTATATACGCGGCTTCGAGGTGAAGATAAAAAAAAAATTACACCGTGCCTAATGTACCTAGACCCACCGATACAGTATTACAGCGATAGGAAACTCGTGCGCACGTGGTAATTAGGTGTATGCACATTTGTGTATACGGTCGGAAACCCCGCGAGCTAAATGCCCCGCGTGCCGAGATTATGGAGGAATATATTACCCTTGGAGGTGAATGATGGACCGGCGTATAGAATCGTAGTTATATACCAGTAAGATATAGCCTGTAATCGATGTAACATATCCTAAGACTTAATATATGCGTATATAGATAATATGTATCTACCCGAATCTATATATGAGGCATTTGATAGTATCTTACTGAGCTCGTGACCCCAATGATTTTTAATTCTACTAAATAATATTGTGTCATTCTGTATCTATTCTCAAAAATATCCACATCAATTTCGCGTTTTATTTTTTGACTTATTAAAAAGTCATGATTTTTCATAATATTTTTATCCCCCACTTTTTCAAAGCATAAATCTTCAACTATCATCAAGATATTAACAAATATCGGTACATCGGTTTTTTGCGTTGTAAAAAAGGTACTTTTATTTAAAAATTATTAAGAGAATCAGTAGTTATTGTTTCCCATATATTTTTTTATGATGAAGATTCAACAAATTGTAACGAAATTAATGATATTCTTTCCATTTTCATTTCATTAAATTATGCGATCGCTCCGACAGAAGTGACTAATAAATGTACACTAATAAATGGGAAGTACACTAGTAAATGGGATCGTAGGATCGATAGGTTTGAATCCAGCATTTTTATAAAAGCGACACAAGATATGATTAATCACTATGGATTATAAATGTTTATTGAGGTTGTTGCTAATTGTTAGAGTGGTTTACATTTGTATAGTATTCATTTATTATGAGATCAATGTATTCATGTGCTTTTTACGTTTTTTATTTTGTGATTTTTATTATTTCAAGAGCTAATTGACGCTGTAAGATTTTCGTTGAAGATTTTTCGAGTCGAAAAAATCCTACTCGGTGAACATTTCTCTCGAGTTTCTCGATGATTGCGAAAGATTTGTTACTTAAACGGATTTCATTGAAACGATCCTCGTTCGCAATAGCGAGAGTTGTCATCGTACGAATTAGAACCGAGAGACCGGAGTCTGCGATTTAGCGAGCGCTGGCTCATTAAATCAATCCTTTTCTGGAATATATATTCCTGGTCTGTGGTAAACCTACATATACTTCTAAAATAATGCTACGTGTAGCGTTCGGAGCATAGCTAAGTTGTGTCTCACAAGCGGAAAAGTAAGAGATAAAAATTAATGAATATATAACTTCATGCAAAACTAAACTAAATTTATCTTTTAAAAACTTGTATAAATACGTAATAAAATCATGATTTTTTGGTAAATTTGATGATTTTGAAAGTACGTCTAATTTTATTTAACAGTATGTCTCATGTCTCGAATTTTAATATGACATTGTTTTTTTTGTTATTGTATACAGTTTCCGCCAAATTTATAATATTTATAATTGATATTAAAAAGTGTAAATGGTAGTTTAGACTTATGGTTATTAACCGTCGACTCCCCGCAAAAGACTGGAGTCATGGGTTTCACTGCATTCAGCTGATGGGGGAGTATTTTTTTGTCACCACTTTTCTCCAAAACGATGCCAGCGGCCTTGACCAATTTTCGTATCTACTTTCTGTGAATGACATGCAGTTGTTCTTAGATATATTTTGTCAAAATCTATTGCGAACTCGCTTAGATATCTAATATTTACATTTAAACTCTTTTGTCATATTAAATGATGACCCATATAACAGAGTTCTCGACTATCGACTACTTCAAGCTGTTGAGCGTTACTAATTTCATTCCAAATGGCTGCGTGGCATTTTTTACGGAGTTCGTCAATATCTTTTCTTTGTTTAAACAAGTGGAATCCCGTTTCGTTTTGTCACATGAGCATAACTGTAATGAAGCAAATAATATAAATTAAATTACAAAGAATATTAATTCCTATAGTAATCTTTGTAATAGTAGTAATATTTGTGTACATATTATTAATTAGAAACTGAGTAGAAATGCTGTAAGCAATTTGTTACAATACTCATAGTTTACGAGATATCACATGTTTTTGCATTTGTAATCTTGCCATTAATTCAGGTATATAGGCATGTAATAATTTGAATTTTTTGATATTTGGGTTAAATAATTCAAATTTTTGAAGACAACTTTTTTTAAGTACGTTAAAAACCACATAAACATGCTATTAGTCGTTTTTGTTCTAGTCGTCATAGTTTCCGAATAAAAAGGAAAAAAGTTCATGTCAAAAGTATTTACCACATTAAAAGTGTTCCTCCAACATGTCCAGGTATGAGAATAAGAAATATATTGTAATATCGAAATATCAAATAATAATAATTCACCTTGTTTGTGCCGGTACCGTTGTCGTATAGTTATTTTTACCATTTTCACTGTGTTTCAAAAGAAGAGAATAATAACATAAACCGTGAAAAGTGTATCATTTTTTTTAGCCGTTCTCTTTCTTTCTGCAGTTACCAAACGTGTCCGGAGCAGCCATATTATTGTATAGAATTCTGTTATCGGAGATGATTTTTAGGATACAATAAATTTGTAACTGTACGATTTTTTTTTTTAATTTTGTACACATATTTATTGAGCCTTCCGAATGTTATTGAAAAAAAAATGAAAAAAAAAAATAACTTTATCGAGGTTTTCTAAAAAATGTGCTCCTAAAATGGGCGTCGACAAAATTTCTGTAATCAGTTTGTCGATTGAGTTGAAATTTGAAATAACTGTTAGTTTTTTTTTTATGACCCGTAGAAGCGGAAAAAACATTTCAAAAATCGATAATCAATGATTAGCATGTCATCGTTTTGTGAGAAATAAAATGTTCTGTCTGATTCCGGTACCATTGCTCACGACACTGATACAGATCGAGAATACGTTTGGTTTTTTTTTTCAGATGCGCACAACGTCCGGCACCCTGGTCACCAATCAGAAGTTTTTTCCCGCACACTGTTTTACGAAATCATACAAAACTATAAGATCATATTTTTTAATTCTTACTCAAAAATTTGTACGTGTGTTTAAAGCACCAATAAACACGTGTGGAAAATAAAAAATCAATGGAATATTTTTAAATTTATTCTATCTCCAAAATTACCTCTAAAAACAGCATTCTGGACGATAATACAGCGTAAAGACGTAGTAGACGATAAAATGTGTATAATGAAGATGCATTATCTCCTCGTTATGGAGGTACACGAGGTGAACTTCGTGGGGTGTTCGAACGTGTGTGGGTGGTGGGGCGGACATGGTATACGATGTTGTGCAAGTGCAACCATATTTATAATGCATATATATAGAAGCTATAGGTGGTATCGGATGTTTTAGACATGAGGGAATTGGTGTGATGATGAGTTAGCCTCGGTTGAGGAGAAAAAGAGAGAAGAAAAAAGTGAGCTAAAGATGCTGAGGTCGCTGTCTTCGGGATACGCGCACCAGCCTCTTTTAACCGTTGGATCAAAAAGAGCACGATGTAAGGTGATATAAGGCAGTTTCAAGGGCAGAGAACGGTCCTCCTGTGATGTTCTATGGTTGTTGCACTCACGTGCGAGCCGCCGCCCGTTCGTCCTGCACCTAACGTATTCTATCCCACTCTTCAGTTTTTATCGTATACAACTATAT
>JABSMR010014674.1:0-10691 GCA_018902295.1 Dusona sp. PSUC_FEM 10030013 | reverse complement strand
ATATATATATATGTATATATATAGGTGGAAAAAGGGCGTAAGAAATATTAATACCGAGAAAGAGTTGGAAGCTTGCTTTTAAAAGTCGTCTTCATCCATGCCACGCATTAAAATACATACACATTTGTAATAGCACCTATGGAAGAGAGCAGGAGCGGCAGCAGGAACGTTTGCACATTATTGTTCACGGAGGCCACGCACGCATCCGTGCGTCACGTATACTCGAACGGGCTCGCACACTTGGTACCTTCTCTTTATGCTCGCACACATGGATGAGTGACTCTACATACATGAAAATATATTTACGGGGACGTAGGAATAACCTTCTAGTCCTCGTCGGCAGCGAGACTGCCTCGCACGCCTTGAGAGTTGTTTCACACCGAGAGGTAGGGACACTCACGTACGCGGGAGGAACCCACCGAACGCGCGGTGCATAATCGCGGCTACGTCGCTATACAACCACCCGGGGCAATCAACAGCCGGTACTTCCCTACCCCTGCAGTCCCTTTTCCTCGCTCCCTCCCTCCCGCCGCTTTACGAAGGCGCATGAATGGCTCGCTCTGTGAAATGTTACGAGGTACATGTTTTGCCGGAGCTCGTTGCATATTCGCGAGCAGGGTTTCAACAAACCGCGAGCAACCGCGACGAAGGGGACTGCGGCAAAAAATCGCGAGTGTAAAGGTGCGATCGGATGAGCTCGTAACAGGAGCTGTTGCTCCAATTTTAACCGTTCCTAAATGTATTCACTGGATTAATCTCGCAATAAGCTCGTTCCATACCTCGATCCGGTGCAGCGATTAGTTCGCATTTACCACGTTACTGTGTCACTCCGCATTTCCATTGTTCATTTCTCTTTAATCGTTCATTGAATACGTATGAGTTTTCGTAATAAAATACGTTACCATGTTGAAAAAGGAACGGCGGATTTACCAACCGGATAAATAAAATGGTCAATTTATATAAAGCGAACAAATATTTATGATTCTCTATTCTCGTGTCAATTTCTCGATCGTCCGCCACGTTCAAAAATAAAGATAAAGATTTCGAGTAGTGATTTTGACTAATAGGTGAAAAAAGAAGGACGAAAAATAGGGAAGAACGATAGTAAATTTAGTGTAGACACGCGTTGTCTAATCGAGCATTTACGAGGAAGACGACATGGCGCACGATATGACTCGCGGACTAGACGGTGCTCGTGGGGTCGAGCCAGCGGACGCGCATACGATAGTGTACGCGAGCGATTCATAGAGGAAAAGAGTGAGATGGAAAAAGAGTGAGAGAGGGAGAGAGAGAGCGCGAGTAAAATGTGGCCCGAGCAGCAGGGGCCGGAGGGGAAGTGGGGTAGCACTTCCGGCGCGCGGGCTATCGCGTTCCGTCGGGGTCGTCAAAATACGTTATGTAAGGCGCGTTGTGGTGTACGCCAGAGCGCGTACACGCACCGCCACCTTCATCTCTATCTATATATACAAAAGAGACCACCTTCCTCTATATCTATATTCGCTTTTTTTCCGGCTCGATTATACGTGCTATACATACGGATACATTGCCGATTAGCCTGCATACACAGCCACACAAATACGTAGCTAATGTTCTCGCACACTTTCGAGAAACGAGAAACTCCTCTATTCAATAACGATATTCCTCCACGGGCTATACGCTTTCTCGTATATTTGTAGGTAAAAAATCGCACGACCAATACTTTTACATACATTACATACGTAATCGTCCGAGAGATAACGCAGATGCGGATATTAGAGATGCAAAAGAAACTGGGAGCCCAGCAAGAGGCGATACGGCGTGATAGAAAACAGGAAACGTGTACAGATATACTCGTGCGGCAGCACTTTTCTTATATGGAAGATTGCATCGCTCGATCGCAACCGAGATTTTTAATATAAATTTCTTTATTTTCGCGATCTATCGATTTATTTCATTTGCAGGTGAAATCTGCAAGAAAATAATTTTGGGAAGTAATTAAATAACGAAATATAAATATTAAATCCGATCGTTCGATCGCGACCCAGTCTTCGAAGCTATGAAAGATTAAAGACAGGAAGTTTGCACTTCCGGTGTGTATACGTTTTGACCGATAAGGACGATCGATCGAAAGCACCGTTTGCTAAATGTCGGCCAGACGGGCGACTTCGTAATATATTTTTCTCTCGAATTATTATTGAGTTAAAAAAACGTGCGTGAAAAAAAAAGAAACGTGTTTACATATATAGAGGACTATGCATAAGTAGTTGGCAACGTTTTCCCTTCGTGGAAAGCGCCCACACGATGAAATATCTCGTGGCTCGACGACCCTCGGAGAGTGTGCCGCGCCTCGAGAGACTCAACCGTATACGGTCCTAGTAATCACATACACGTTGGTGCCCGGACATATATATGTATTTATATGTATATATTTTGTATATTATATATGTATACTCGTAGAATGAGTGCGTGCGTATTCGCGAAGCGCAAACGATGAATAGTATATAAGACAGAGCGCGAAGCCATTCCGCCTCGCTCCGACGCTCCGTTCGTTCGGTCGTTCATTCATTAAACAGATCTGCCGGTCATTCATGGACAGAGAGTGCGACCGAACAACGCACACACACGTCCACACACGTACACGTACATGGACGTATAAACTGGGCGAACACTAATACTATATACATAGTGAAATCTCTCAGAGGGGAAGTCGAATCGGCTCTGCCGTTTCTCAACCTATCCTCTCGTATCGCTTTGTACGTTTGTTGCAGCTTTCGTCGCCTCGATCTTATTCTTTCTCTCTCTCCCTCTCCCCCTCTCTCTCTCTCTCTCTCTCTCTTGCTCACTCCCTTTTTTGCTTTTTTTCTTTCGCTACCCATCGAACGCGCGCGTACTCACTCATTTCTCGTTCAAGGTTATCGATCGCTCTCTCAAACACTCTTCGGTATCACGCATACTTTATTATTTTTCGATCTTTTCGTCATTAAATGCACTTCGACATCGTTTTTCAATTCGTTTGTCTTGAATTAGGCGCTTTTTGAAGATCGAGGAACGTTTTCGGGTGCAGTCAATTATTACATGGTAAAGAAGAGCACGGGATCGGGGTGAGAAACTTTTGACTTTTGACTCGCGGAGGCTCGTCGTTGCATTTCTGTATACGTTGGAATTTTGAATATCGCCGAAACGCACAGGCGCATAACTGTGCACATGTTTGGATGCAAATGTATATGTCAACGGGAAGAGAATGAAGCTGAATGGGTTAACGAGAGTGGCGAACGGAGTTTCACGAAGCATGCGCGCGGGAAGAGCGAGAGAGGGAGCGAGAGAGCGGAGGATCGCGAAGAATTAGATCGAGCGTGATAACGCGCGTACGTAGAAAATGGCACGATGAACGGATCAAAGAGACACACGAAGGGTGGGCGGAATACTCGAGGATGTATAAAAATATACTATAACCGCATGGTGTGACCCGCGCGCGGCCGCGAAAGTAGGAAGTGTCGGGTAAGAGGGAGAAACGTAAAAACGAAAGGCTCACAAACATGTCAAGGGGGAAATGAAGTTAACGCGAGAGAAAGAGAGACTGACATCGTTGCACGGAAGACTGCATGCACGCGGAGAAGAGGACGAGATAATAAGTCCACTCCTCTCACCCCTCGTCGCTAAAGTCGAACTCCCAACTATCATTGTCGACAACACACGCGGCGAGAGAGATGATGCTGCACTGATGCGCCTAGCAGTATTTTATTACCCGACACGCAACTGTTTGTACGGCCCTTGATACGCGTGTCTCTCTCTCAGTATTTATATATATAAATATACAGTGTGTCGCAGGGCCGAGAGACGTTCCCATAAACCTGAATTCAGAACTGAAATCTAAATCAAAAAGTCCAGGATTAAATTTTGTTCAACTTTTCTTCTGATGAATTACGAATTATAAACGTTGACAAAACCCTACACTGTTAACGCACATTCTGTCAAAACAGTTGGAGATAGAGCAAAAATGCATAAAACTAATTTTGTAGAGCATACAATTTCACTAAAAAAAGTCATGGGTTACATTTTCCTACCTTCAGTACTTTGGTCCTGGGAGCAGGTCGAAGATGACGTGATTTTCGAGGGTTGTCTTTCGATCTTCGTTCGGGACTAAACTATGAACAATAGAAAAACGCTGTTTGTTACTTTTTTGTAGAAAATTTCGTGCTCCACAGTATTAGTCTTATGCATTTTTGCTCCATCTCCGGCCGTTTTGAAGCCAAGCATGGTTTTGTCAATTTAAATAATTAATAACGAATTCTAAGAGGTTTCAATTAAAAAAACGGAATTAGACTTTTCGGCAGGTAATTTTGTCCTCAACTGCAGCTTACGGGAGCGACGCTTTGCCCTCGGACACCCTGTATATAATGCGTATGAAAAATACGTGCTCGGTGATGAAGGCCCTCACAAAATTGGCGACAATTGAAGCAACTCGAGCAAGATGGTAGCTCGTGTTGTTGCTATATATAGAAATCAAGAGAAACGCACGAGAGATATATAAAGTACATGAAAAAAGAGAGAAAATAAGAGGGTTCACTTTTGTACAAATGAACGTCATAGTGTCACTATATTAACGGGATAATTAACTGAGATAATAGAGCAGAGGACTTCCTCCGCTTTCGAGTTGGCCGCTAAATTCTTCTTTCCTTCTTTCCTTCTTTTTTTCACTTTTGTTATATTTATATATCCTTTCCACAAATGAATCTCTATTCCTTTTTTTTTTTGCTTATGTGAGGAATTTCATAATCAGATATGATTTTTCACGAGATCTCTTTGAAGACATTTGTTCGAAGAGATGCCGAAGAGAGCGAGAGGGAGAGAAAGAGAGACGCCCACAAAACGTGAGATCCCCTTCGCGGCGCTCTATTCTCGTCTCTTGCGCACTGGTAGCGCTTCTCATTTCGATGTGTCCCTCGCGAAGCCGCGCTACGGCTACGCTACTTGGCCTCTCTCACGTTTCCAGGGTGAAGATAATATTCATCTCTGTGTATGCTTCGTATAAACACATGTACAAATTCAACATATCTGCGTGTTGTATATACATATCTCTCTGCTCTGTAATGCTTGTTTATCCCAGTGGCCTCATTATTACGCTTTGATTGTTCCGAGCTTCATGATCCGTGATATTGTAACATCTAATCGAGCACAGATACGACCTTCTCTCCTCGGCTCCCGCATTATTGTATTATAAAAGTCGCGCATCGTATATATACCGATTAATTTTACTGGAGCATATCTATAATCGTAACTAATTATAAAAAGTGTATATTTAAATGGTCTTTGGCGCGCACGTGTTGCACAATAGTTTCTTTTTTCATCGCTTTTTTTTCATACTTTTATTATTTTTTCTTTCTTCTCCTCCTCTTTTTTTCGTGTTTTTGTCCTTTGTTCGTGCGCATCTATGTCGCGCGATATTGAAAAATTTGTCAATCGCGCATAAAACTACCACCGCGCTGACAGCGCGGATGAATAACTTTTGAAAGTGCAACGAGGTAACGCGAAACTCGCACCGCCGGCTTGAAAGCCCAGGCTGTACGTCCATACGAACCCTCCTCTCTTTTATAATTAAACCATATACATATATGATAAAAAGAAATCGTTGAAGAATGAAGAGCCACGAAAGACCTCTTTTTAACACACGGAAGGTGATCCTCTTTACGCGCCTATTTTACCTTCAGCCCACATTTATTCTACGAAGTGAATACATGCGGTAATCTATACGGACCGCATTTTGTCGATAAAATAGATGATCGCGAGCGCAGCATGTGGTGAAGCGAGATACTAACGCTCGGACGGATACGAGAACACACTTTTCGCTCTTTTTCTCTTTGTCTCTCTCTCTCTCTCTCTCTCTCTCTCTCTCTCTCGCTTTTACTCTCTTTGCTATATCACCTGGCCGTGCAATCGAGTCTATATATATCTCGCATCGAACCTCTTCACTCGTTATATCGTATCAGTACGTTCAAATGCACATTCCCCCCTATGTGTTACTTAAGTTACGGCTCGGCGAGATATTATTCATTTTATAAGCGACTTTTCTTCAAAGTCTTGCAATAAAACGTCAATAAGATTTAAAAATGAGGAAAAAATTTGGTTCCACTATGAGCTATGGCCCTATCGCACCTGGGGATTGTTCTTTAGCCTGTGTATGACCTTGGCAAGGTCACCCGTTACACACGCACGCACACGCGTTAGCTTTCGGTGCATTTTTTATTCTTTTCTTTCGCTCTCCCTCTGCGTGCTCTCTCTTTCGGTCTCGACATCCTCAGCGTGGTCATCCGTATCCTGATGCATTCCCTCCGGACACGCATCCGTGAGCTTCCTTTATACCACGCAGCGATTGTCGAGAAATATCTTTCTCCATTTTTCCTTTTCTGTCATTTCAGTTTTATTCTTGTTTTATCTTTTTTCACTTTTGTTTCGTACGAGAATTCTTCGCTTTAATGTTTATTTTGTTTTTTTTTCTTCTTTCGTTTGTTTTTATTGTTAAAAATTCTTTCGATCTCTATTGATTTTGTTAAATTTTCGGAAAAATATCGTGACCCCCTTTAAAAGCGGTGTAAAAACTCGAGCGAGAGAAAAAAACGCTGAAGCGTAGGCGAAAAGCGGGTTTCACACGTGCGCACACCTGGCTCGCTCGTCGTACTCGAACGAGGCTCGAAAAAGAAATAAAAAAAGAGGAACGAACGTCTTCTCTTCTCGGTGCGTTGGTGGCTTACCGCTACGGCCAACGTTATTTGTCCAAATTCGTCGTGTACCATAGATTTTATTTCGCTGATTTATTCCGACGTGCTATGAATTCGCAACAAACAAAAAAAAAGGGAAGAGCACGAGTGGTATGCATATTTTGTAACATATAAGCATGTAGACGTAAATACGGAGCCGAAGGAAAGTTTCTAATTCGAAAAGGTCGATTGGATTTGCGATCCATCGAATTATTTTTGCTACCCGTGCCCGTGAATCGCTGCTTAGCATAAATACATAGACAGTTATGCGCGTAAATCGAAAGAGTCATTGACACCGTTTCTTTCGATCCTTCAATTCGAATACCTCTCGAAGCAGCTTTTCGCGATTAGACCGAGTATTTAGATATTTAAACGATCGACCGGTCAGTCAAAAAGCAGAGAATTTGAAAGTATTTGAAAGAGAAATAATCGGCTGAATAGAAATAATCGGCTTAAAAAAAACAAATTCATTTCGTATTTCCAAAGAAGTTTATGCAAATTTTTGGCAAAATTTTATTATCACATATTAATGGGAGTAAATCTCAAATGACACAAATTGTGAGTATCCTTTTGCTGGCTTTTCAGCCGCGACCGAATGGAAGTAAACACGACGAAAGTGGCGTCTTTCACGCTCCCGCGTAGCTTTTCTCGTCCCAATGTCTCTCGCTCTCTTCCTCCTGCTTTTTCTTGCTCTCTCTTTCTGCTTCATCCTCGATCTCGTCCATAATATTCGCGGGAGCTACGAAGCGTCTCCGATCCCAGAGGAGAGGGTGGCGGCGGCGGAGTCATCGCCGAGAGCGCGAGACCGAATAACTTGGAAGACGGTGTGTTCGCACGTGACGTCACGGTCCGTTGCATAAACTTAGAACAAACTCGAACGACCCGTATGCGATATGTGTGCCCGCTTGGTGCGTTATACGCACTCGGCAAATATCTCTCTCTCTCTCTCTCTCTCTCTCTCTCTCTCTCTCTCTCTCTGTCTCGCTCTTCTTCGTTGCATTCACGCTGTCGGACTACTTTGCTGGACTTTTCCAAGACTTGCTCGAGCAATTTGCTGTCACTCGGCGCTTCTCAGGATGGTTGGTATTTTTGTAGCTTCGAAATAAGACTCCGGACGAAATCATTTCATTATTTTCAATTGAAATTTCGAAAAGAAAGTCATGTTTCATCAGTTTTAATATTAAATCGACACTTTCCTTGTCCTGTGCAGTTTTTCTTATGAAAAAATCATAAAAGATACTTGAGAGTTGTAACTTTTTGTTTTCTGGTTACTAAAGGTGCATGCATCGGTGCATTTTTAGCCGACGAAGGCAGCAAAAGCAAGGAACGAGGAGAAGCGGGCAGTCAGCTTTTGCGCGTGGGTGTATCCGGCTCTGGTGCGGTAGCCCGCGGGGAATTGCATAGGTGCGCGCCGCGGGGATCGTCCAACTTGGCTGCATCAGAGAGAGAAAGAGAAAGAGAGAGAGAGAGAAAGGGAGCGAGAGAGAGAGCGAGAGAGATACGGTGGTTGTGTATATAGTAGTCAGGGATTGCTACATAGTACAGTGTGGGACGGCGCGTCGTGCTCTCCTTGCACAAGGGGGAAATGAGGGGCGAAGGGGGAAGAGGAGGAGGAATGATGCGGGGAGAGGGAAATCCGCGGCAGCAGCAGCAGGTTTGGACCGGAAGCAGTTACTTGTTGCTGCCACGAAAATATCAGCGCTCGTTTCGCAATCGGTCGACCGCTTGCTTCTTTGCTCGGTTTAATATAGAACTATATGAGAAAGAGAGCGAACGAGGGATCGAGCGACTGAGGGAGTGAGCGAGTGAATAACAAAAAGAGAGAGAGAGAGAGAGACAGAGAGAAAGAACGTAGCGCATGCTTCGACGCGGAAACATCGAGCGAAAATTTGCCGGATCGTCGAAGAGAGAGAAAGAACGAAAGAAAGAAAGAGAGTGAAAAAAGCGTAGCAAAATATTGTAACGCGAGAGGAGTCAGAACGATTTACATTTCATTTAATCATTTTTTTCCTACAGTAAGCGCGATTAAAAAAACGCTTCGAGAAGGAGAGAAACGAGTATTTCGTACGATCGAAAAAAAATGTATCGCCGGTTCGAAATATTCAAGTGGCTCGCACACTCGTTTATTATAAGGAGGAAGCACATGTGTACGTGGTCCCATGTCTGTGTGCAAGTGTGCGCGTGCGTGTGTGTTGCAGCGCCAGCTAGATTTTGATAGCGACCGAGACAAGGCCATTCTCGTCGTACCCGTGTGGTCGAGGCGAGAGAGCTAAACAAGAAAAACGAGCGGAGAAGCGGAGGGGCGACGATAGTATATATTTCTGTGTGTACTCTTGTCTGTGTGTGTGTGTGTGTGTGCGTGTGGGGAGGGGCCCCATTTCCGGTCACGTGACACCCGAGCGGCCAGGCGGTTATTTTTCTTTCTTCTTATTCTTAGGCCGCCGCATCCGCTACTTAATAACTACACTACGTTCCAGCAGCAGCAGCAGCAAGAGCGAAACGGGTCAACACCGAGACGAGCTTTAAAACGCAACTTTTTTTCTCTCTCGACACCATTTTTCCTTTTTTTGCGTATCGCTTTAAAACATTCTGCTTTTTTTTGTTCTTTTTTTTCGAAATATCTGCCCCTTTTTTCAATACTCTATTACAATAATCGGAACAAAGCTTGGAATTATCTTTCTTCCATTGTCCACGCGTGTTCGCGCCTTGGTATGTACCGACACGATGCACTCGGAGGTCGAATTCCACCTAGAGAGGTGGAAGGACTTCCGGTGTGTAGGCCACTCGCCACACTACTCGCTTCTTCGAGGCTCTGCTCGAGTCGTTCCAAAGCTAATGCATGCGTGCATCCATACATATGTGCGCCTTCGTATATAGAAATTCGTTACCGATGTGTGGGCAAACGCAGGACGATAAAGACCAAGAAAAGGAATGAGAGAGAAAGCGGAGAAGAGAATACGGAGGATGATGAGAGAGGACTTAAGGAGGCGAGCGAGAAAAGCTGTATTTTACGGAGGGAGTGGGATGCCACTCAACGTGTGGGCCCGGCATGCTCTCTTGTGTCCCAGCCGCACTCCGTTCTTAACGCTAGGGCCACTTATCAGACACCAGCACGAAACTTTTCTTTCTCTCTCTCTCTCTCTCTCTCTCTCTCCCTCTCTCTCAATCTTTTTTCTCCGTGGGAAAACTCCTCGTCTCTGTATTTCGATTTATTAAATACGGACCATCTTCTCCGGCTTCTATATCATCCATAGGATTTTTCGAATCAGAAAGTGGTCAATTCGTCATGAAATTCAACTTCAGGAATTTTCATGGAAATCGCGTTGGCGATAGTCGCGGATTAACAGGAACGGGCGTAATTCAATCGGAATTCTTTTTGTCAATGATTTTGTCAAGTCAGCAACGACATCGTGGGCCAGGTCGTATATTCCTCGTGATATTTGTAACGTAAATATAAATATTTGTGATTTATATTTTGGCTTTCATGTGGTCGATGTAGATATTCATAATACGAGGTGCGAATGGAGGAAGGGAGACGAGCAAAGGTTTGAAAGAGGGTGTAACTGGTGAAAAGCCGGAGAGTCTGAACTATGCGTGGTTGACGAGGCCGACGGCGACGACGGCGACGACCCTTCTCGTCGTTGGTTCGCTCACTCTCGCGAGCCAGCGACGCTGATTCGAGGAATCCGACTTCCGCGAACAGAGCTCGCTCTTCGCTTCTCTATATACTCCGCAGCCGTACTACTACATAACGTTATAGTACACGCGGGAGATCATTCTCCCTTTCTCTCTCTATCTCGTTTTCGCGAGGGAGACAGCTCGAGCGAATACTCGACGTGGTTCACTACACCCATCGCCGTTTGCGAATACCGCGATCACCGCGTCTCTCAGTTTCAACATCCTCGAGTTTCATGTTGCTAAAGCGCGCTCGCGATCTTTTCCATCTATTCCTCCGCC
>JABSMR010014663.1:0-10695 GCA_018902295.1 Dusona sp. PSUC_FEM 10030013 | reverse complement strand
AGTGCGAGAGAGATACCTGCAAATTTCGAAAGTGATATTTTTCCTCACCGTTCGTCCGATCGGAATAAAAAAAATTTAAGCCCATTTTTGCCATTTTACTGCGTGGATTAAGACTTTTTTTTATTCTGATCGATCAAGCGATGTCGAATATTTTCACTTTCCAAAATCCGAACCAAGCGGGTCGACTAATGACCCTTAAGGGGAAAGGGTCAAGTAAACGGTTGTTTTGTGTCGAATTTTGTTTTAAAGAGAATACGAAGTTTATTGCTTAACAAATAATGACATGTTATTATTTAACATTTGAGCTACAACTGAAATCATTTTTTCATGAAAAAATAGCTGAGCAGCTGCTGAGGAAGAGTTTCCTGTTCGGAAATGCGCCGTGCAACGCACAAGTTGCTCTAATTATCTGAAAGTGAAAACCGACATATTTTCCGTGAAAATATAATATTACGCTCAGCACAAACCTCAGAATTGAAAAATAATTAAAACATAAATAATATTTTTAGCAATTTTTGTATTTAAAAAACGGTTATATTTTAAAACGTCACTAAATTTTCACTTTTCGATTTTTTTTAAATTCAGGTTCATGCTGAGCGTATCATTATATTTTAATGAAAAATTTCTGGTTGTTTGTTTTCAGATGGCTAGCGACCTGTGCGTTCCACGGCGCATTTCTGAGGAGACAAATTTAAGCAGCAGTTGCTCAGGTATTCGTTAATATTTTTTTATGAAAATTCTTTTCCAGTTAGCTCAAATGCTGTAAAATAAGATGTCATCACTTGTAAAGCAATAAACTTCATATTGTATTCTTTTTAAATCGAGAAAAAACGATTGTTTATTCCTTGATCCTTTCCCCTTAAGAAGGTCGTGATAGAAAAATCGTTATTAGAGAAAAACTATCGATTCAAGACACGTTGGAAATTAAATAAACCATTCAAATTGAAAAAAATTTGGACGTTCTTCATCGACTATTTAAGTGTAATAACTCGAAGTTTAACTCGGCGCCGTGTGACGGTATGTCTTTACCGAGAAGAGAAATTTGTCGAACCAACCAAATTTTCATTGAATTAATAAATCCTGCGGTCACGTGGGGCGAACGAAATATGATATTCACTCATCAAAGATTTGGTTGATCCGACCCCTCAATTTGTTGAAATAAACATCGCTCACTACGACAATAATATTGTTAAATTTTACTTCGACCGTGTTTACTAGCATCCAACAATTATAAAGTTGTAAAGCAATCGGTCCTTATTTATAAATCCCGCACGAATTATTGATACCGCAGCATAAAAAAACTGGTCACTGAATTAATAAATGAAAAACTTTGTTTGCGAAAATGAGAATGTCTTCCTTCAATAACAGTTCGCAGAGTAATGTTAAAAAACTTTCCATGGAAACCTCTCAATCATGCTGTTCATTCGTGTTAGCATTGTATTGGTTCTCAACGACCGTATGGTATGTCATTCTATCCAATCAACTGAAATCGAGAGCTTTCGGAATGGCGACGAGTAAGTCAATTGAAAGATTGAAATTTTGCAGTTTATCGTATTGTTTCATTCGCAACAATTACTGCAATTCTATGAGGAGTTTATTGTTTTTTTACAAATGCTTCAATCTCATGAAAGCATCAAGTAAGAAATTATTTAAAAATGCTTGATGTACTTCAATAATTTCCTTAATTGTCCGATAAATTACGTTATTACCAAAATTTCCACAATTTTTTATATTTTTTCTATGAATAATCATGAAAAATTAAAAGGAATGGGAAATCTTGGTAGAGATGGCGAAAACAATGATCACGATACTTGATTACAACACGACATCGTGTCGTTCACTTTTTTTTAAAATTCGCTCACGATTACACACACGACGGTGTTCGAACTCGTGTCTGACCAAAAAGCGAGTATTTCTACTTGAACAATGGATGCGCTCCTATATCCGACGGGCTTTTTGCTATTCTAATTACGTCAAGCTATGTATGTATGCAGATAGTTATAGTTTAAAATCTCACAGCATCGCGGGCGAGGCTATTAAACTCTCCTAGCTTTAACACCGGGAAGATTTATGGGGGGAAAAAGTTTATAAGCTATTTTTGATTGAAACAATATACGTTCGTTATTTTCTAATTACGGTCACGTTAACGTCTTTCAAAATGCCAATCAATCACGCTCAAAAATTAAGGGGTTGCCAGGGTAATAACCTGTTGATCATACTCCTCCGTGCATGATTATTAAGAAACCAATTTGCCATATTATTCACACTTTGTTGATTTTATGTATCGTTAAGTTTTTGTATCAAATATATCGCCAGACAAAATAATTTCAAGTATTCTGAAGCTAAATATCGTTCTCCCAGTCTCTGAAATCGATTTAATATTTTGTTTACATCAAAATATGTTACAGGATTATATACAGATTGTGGAAAAATACAATAAGAAAAGAATAGTTGAAAAACGATCGGATCAGATTTTCTAAATGATTTCCGATCTGTAAAATATTTAAGATAAATGGACAAATCAATACCATGTCTGTTTTTAAACAGTGGGCTGTTTTTACCTTATGGAAGCTTAGAATTTAAAATCAATATTCCTTAACGACATGTTAAACGAGTCAGAGTCACTCAATCGACACGAGCCAATACAGGGCAAGAGTTTTTATGGTATTTCGAGAATTTTTACTCGATATAAATTTTAAAAGATTGATATTTATTTACATCCACACTGAGCAAATTGAATTGGTCGAATCAACGAATTGTGTCGAACAAAATGAAATTTGTTAATTTAACAATATTATTATCGTAGTGACCGATATTTCTTTCACCCAACAAATTGAGGGTTTGGGTCAACCAAATCTTTGATGAGTGAATATCATATTTTGTTCGCCCCACGTGACCGCAGGATTTATTGATCCAATGAAAATTTTGTTGGTTCAACAAATTTCTTTTCTCGGTGCATGAGAAATCCATGAGAAATCTATGAGAAACGATAGAGAGTCTTTTAGAATCAGTGAAAACAATGAGAGGCATGAAAAATATCTTAATGAAAGTTCAGTTAATAAAAAAAGAATGAATATAACATAGTTCAATAATAAATCGTTTATAAACATTTTTGTCCAATATATCTATCACTCGCGTTAGCAGTATACACAGCTGATAATTTACTCGACTAACTTGGTGATAGGAGTGCGAATTGTTACACGCGATTCGAGGCTAACGTGCCGTTTCTAATCATTCCCGTACCCGTCTACACTCGGGTTCATGGATTCACCTCCGCCCTCAGCAGTCTAATTACTATTCCGATATAGCATATAGGAGGCAAAAGCATCGAGACTGTTTGGAACATTTCCAAGATCGGAGTGCCCAAGTTAAACCGCAGAACATGTGATTGCTTATATGTATATGTGCGAAAAACCACAGAAGGTTGCGAGGATGTAGTAAAAATATCGCAAGAATAATCTAATTACCCAGAGTTAACGGGAATATAATAATTTTTTTTCTTTCTTATTTTATAGTGTTCTTCACATTTATAGAAATTTCTTAAAACTTCCTTCCCTTCGTTATTATATGACGTTTCGTTATAAGCGAAATATAAAAAGAAGTTTGCAAAACTTCGTCATTTGGGACTCTTGATAAACAAGCTTTTGTATTTACCTGTTTGTTTAAGAGGTCTTCGTACGAACCACACGGAAAAGAAAAATTGGTTCTTGTTCGGGGTGCGGAGTCAATATTTATCGTTGCGGAATGTTGGGATGGTAAACCTTTGAATTTGTTCCATGCTCGCGGGACATTAGATCAACCCTCGCGGCTCATACCACACTTAATTTATCGGTTTATTTCGGTACCTCCTGTACAAGGATGGCATAGTCACGCGAGTTCTTCCTTTCACATTGGACATATATACGGACCCTAGCAAATCGAGTCATCGACAGATTATCCGAAACGGGCCCTCGGAAGATAATATCTGCCACAAACGGTATCAACAGCGCCTCTAAACTACATTATATGACTTCCCTTTTTTTTAACTTGATTTTAAAACACAATGGATTTTAAAACAATGGATCGAATTTTTTTATAAGTCGAATATTACCTGCTACCCTGTTTTGTGTCCTAGTTTACTCGACATTATTTCACTTTTCAACCTTTGGCTCAATTATGCTTCGTGAAATATTTATTTAATAAACTTTCTGAAAATAAAGAGGACATAAGTCTACCCGCAGTTAAGCCTTCTTCTATTTTTCGTGTGTCCGTTAATTCCAGCTTATCTGCCACTACACATTATAAAAACATTCCCTATAGCTCTTTATATTTTATGCACCGATGCTCATTCTCTCACCGTCAGTTTTCTCGAGAGCTTTTTCAACTAGGTTGCCAAAACATGTTCAAATCTTCGTCGAGTGCCAACTTTTTCTCGCTCCCTTTTTATTTATTTTTTTATTCCTTTTCCTGTTCCAATTCGCTTTCTTTTTCTACCTCTAATTCCATAGGTATATAGATGAATCGAGACAGAGGTGAGATGCAGTACCGGCAGGGCTTAACGGATCGAAGCGTAACCCGTGGTTACTTCACTATCGATAAAAAAGCTTGTCCCTTCCGTGGGACGCTCGTGTCACGCGGAATTATCGGAAAAACTGTGAAATATCGTGCAAATCATATATATCTTTCGCAATTTTTACCAATATGTCATTGTAAAGTGCATTTGCGTCAAAAACTGACCATCCATGTACTTTTTATTGGATAAAAAATATGATTTATTATAATACTAATAAATTTTTCGTTCGTTATCGTGTTATGGTCCGGGATAGATCAAATATTAACGAATTTGAAAGTTGGTTTATAGATTAGATTACTCGTATGTAGAACTTGCCTTGTCATAGCTTTGTCATTTTGCCATTTGCTTCTTCGGAAAGTATATATATCCCAACGAGTATTCTGGGCTTTAGAAATTTACATGAAGACATTGATATACATTCCTTCCATCGCTCCATATGTCAAAACTTGTCACTATTCATATCTCGAGCTGTAATAATAATAACAATAATAGGACTGTTACGCGGAACTCTCATCTTTCATCTAACATCACGTTTGCAAGGATTCACTGATACGGATAGTGATTTTCTGCACTCTATCGTTTAAGATTCGCACATAAGTAGAATGAATCTGCGTTCCATTTTGTCATATAGTATTCGAATAGAGTACATTCCAAGGAGGAACTGAATTGTGTCGACACATTTTAAAAGGGACATTTTATCGTCCAACTATTGTCTGTTCCAATAAATCGAAATCACTTTCGTCCTTTATTTTTTGTTGCAAGTTTATCTTTCGGTCACTTACAATTACAATAATAGTGATGTGATGGTATAAATGATTGGCGAATGGAGGAAAAAGTGGAGGAAGCGTTGGACTAAAAAAATGAGATTTGGGGTGTAGATTTTTAACACTTAAAGCATAGTCGGGTCTAGAATATCCCAAGGAAAGTTTAAACCCAAATTTGAACATCTGGAAAAAGAAATTGCTGGATTCTTGGAAGAAAAAAAAAGATTTTCAAACGATTGAACATCTAAAATATGTCTTCACATGTTAATATACTTTTTCGATAAACTAATTGTTCTGCCTCATAAAAAAATACTTGAAAATCATACACCATTTGTTTGAAGCCTCAATATCCATAACTTTTAATGTGGCGACAGTTTGAAATCAGTAGGGTAGTCTAGACACGATGCAGTTTCAGGAAAGTGTAAGCACTTGAAGGGTTCATCGATTTGAATGCGTATACTCATTTTTCGCATTACACATATGTATTTTTTCCTTTTAATGAAATGTTTACGTTTTACAAATTTGGCTTCCACTCCTGAGCAATCAGGATTTATGGCAATACGTTAGAAAAGATACCACGGCGGGTTTTTCGAAAATGTTTGTGACCCAAAAATGACCATGTGCCATCCTCAAATTTATATCTGTTTGAAATGATAGAAAAAAGGAAAAGACGATAATAAAATTTGTTCATTTCGTTGCAAATCGAGAATTCAAATTGGACAAAGACGCCCATGCGCTATTCCAATATTGATGCATGGATACGATGTTTCCTCATCAAACAAACCGAAATAAATATAACAACTCGGCTACAGCTAAAACTGCACCGCCGAATAACTACCACATTTTTTCCATTGGAAATGAACTATAGGCTGTATAAAAAATACGTTAGAAAAAAATAATTCGACTTTTCTCAAAGAATTTAATTCTACATTTTCACCTCAATAATAAATCAATTAATATTTATGCCTTTAGAGAACGATTTATTGTAAAATATACTGAAATAGAAAAATCAAATAAAATGGGAGATTATTAAAAAGTTGATGACTAGCTGGGCAAACGGGTCTCGACAAAAATAATACGCGTCGCCAGACAAAACTAATACGACCGAATAAAATGAGAATCGTGTAAGACAGGAAGACGGAGGGTTGTTCAACTAGCTGACTCGTGAACACTCGAATAACGTCGCGTAGAATAGCTCAGTAGTTCGGGCAGAGTGCATATAGACGGCGTGACAAATGCGGTAATCTAAGTCCGCCCATTTCGCGAAGCGAATGGCGAACGACTCCTTGACCTAGCTTTTGCAATCCCACATCTGGAGAAGAGACAAAAAGACAAATGGCATTCGCTTGTGTCTTCAGTATTTCGTAGCAACGTAAAATCGGCATAACTCTTTTCTTACCTCCAGTTTTATTCATCCAATTCAGAGATGCATCCTCGTATAAAACAAACAGTATTCATAGAGATGATCTTCGGATTTAATGGTTTTTATGGTAATTTTGCAAAGTTCGGCTTTCGCATAAAACTAAATGCAAAACTCTCCGGCTTTTGCTTGTGTGGGCAGTCGGGAGTTAAAAATAGTTGAAAAGCGATGAAATAAGATTAAGTTATTTGTAATTCTCAACAATTCATTTTAATGCGCCCGCTTCTATAATCGTAATTCGTTTATTATAGAATACGATCGTTACCAGAATCCTTTTATTGATTTTTTTGTTTTTTAGGGATTGATTTGTAAGTATTATGATTGTACATGATAATTTAGATAAATCCTACTTGTTGATAAAGTTCTTTGAGATTATGTGAACGAGGGAGGGATGCAACATCCAACCGTTCGTATACACGTATATATTTCGTTTCATAATTTCCCAAGGGTGTATTCCACCTTTGTAAGTTATCAGGTCGTGATGCGGTGCGTGCTATTTTCTCAAGTTTTCTTTTCCTTATTTCTAGGGGCAGGACCGAGTATTTACTTCATATTTATCCTGAGCTTTAATGCTTCCGACCACACACGCTACAAGTCCCGTAACTGTTATCGGCACGACTTTTTCGTTTACATTTCCTCGATGGCTTTTGGCCTGCCCGTCAAAGTCGTAACAACCCTTGTTCAGTTTTTTACTTATTTTTTGATTTTTAGACCAACCTTCGACAAATTCTGTTACGCCGAACCACAAAATGTGAATAAAGATTAAAAAACTCTCACGCGAGCTAGAGGATCAGTTGGAAATTGCACCAAATGGACAGAGAAGCATTTTCATTGACGACCCTGGCCTCGTAAAGCTTACCTGATTTTATGAGCACTCTATCTAAATGAGGAAAACACAATCACTCTGAGCTTTTTCCACAGGGTTCAAAGTTTAAGGGATAACTTTAGTATTTAGTCGGAAAAAAATAAAAGGAAAATACCATTACGTTCGCCCTTTTTTTTATTTCATCGCGATCTCATCAATTTGTTGTTAAATGAATTGATGTTAGAAGACGAAAAAAATATTTGCAAACGTAAAAAACGCATTAAAGTTTACAACATTTTTTTACGAACCAATAAAATCGAACCAAAAAATTATGTTTGTTATCATTGACGAGCAAATGTTATTTTTTTAATCGATTTTTAATTCTATAAATTATTGAAGAATTAAAAAACTTTGTATTTTCGATGACTCTTTTTTCACTCAGTTTGTAGACTATTGGTGCGTGGGCCATCTATGCATGCATGTATTCGAGAGTAAAACTGGTTTTCCAATGCTCAAAGAAAAGGAAGGAAGGTTTTCACGGCCGATTTCACTTTATAGCGGAATTTCCTTGTGCCAACTTTGACGTAATTTGTGCTGGTTGACGTAAACGCATTCAATGTGACGATTTTACGGCTAGGGTTATAAAATTTGTCATAAACTCGAAAATTAGATGATAAAAGTTAAATCTCGGACAGTCTATTCGCAGCGAAAGGCTCGAAGAATTTTTTCGATTTTCTTTTACGTTCATTCGGAAAAAAAGCCTCAAAATTTGAAGAAAAAACATGTGGGTCTTGTAATTGAAAAAAACGCAACATATGAATAATTTCAATATTTTATGAACGTAAAAATAACTTATTTTCTCCATTTATCTGTACGACTATTGTTGCATTTTTTATAATTGATTAATACGACGTAAACTATATAAATGTCATGGGAAGTTGGTGTATTAGTTTTTTTTAGGTAACCGAATACTTTATGCAGTCTCCAGATTAAAAATAATATTAAAATAAAGTCTTTCGCGATAAATATGCTACGGTCATGAGAAAGAGCAAAATTATGGAAATATTCATGGCCATTCGTTCCGTCAGTCTACTGAGATTCCAGCTTTTACGAGGCCCACAGAAAAGCTCATATTTGTCTAGAGTTCACAGAGTGTTGTTTCTACACTCCGGTATGTGGCACGCGTTCGTGTATATTTGCAAATATGTGCACACTCGTCCGACAGCATAAATATGTTGGTCCAAGACTAACGGAGGATAATTGGAAATTATTGGACTAGCCGTGAAACCATTTATCTTCGTTTGCAATGGTTAATAGTGAAACATTTTGCCCCAATGTAACATCCCGGACAAGTTTCACTGACGAATTCTTGCATGTGTGTATTTATATATATGTTCAAATTAATTCGTCGTAAAAAAAAAAATTTTACTCTAGTTTCCTACGCTACAACAGAATATGACTGTTAAAAAACCCTCGAAACTAGTTCGCCGAATATTCGATACTCCACCTGTGCGGTAACACTTGAATAAACTCTTCTCGATGACTAAACCCCACATGTCGCTTTTTAATCTCTGTCAACCCACGCTGAAACATCGACAATAAAATTCGTTAAAATGGAAAAAAAAAAAAAAAAAAAAAACGTTTCACATACTTAAACTGAAAAACTTCTTCAATTAATTGATCGTATCACGAAACTATATTTTCAATAGTGAATCATTATCCACTTAGCTTGTTAACATAAGCGGTAAATAATTGATTATTTCGACTGAAAATTTAGACCACTCCGTAAAAGTTGCTTTAAATTTTTACAAGTAAGTTACTCCGTGTTACGATAATTGGGTCCCCGATAAATATATTTTACATAATTAGTAAAGTTTTGTTTTATTTTCTATTTTTCTTTCTCATTCGATTGAACAATAACATTTACGTACAAATACGTTCAAATATATATTTTGTAACAATATATTTTTGTATCGTTGAGTATATGAATCGAGTGTTAAATAATTGTTTAAAAAAATGCTCTTATAAATGCGCTGAATGAAGAGGAAGTCAGAGAATGCTTCAAGTGCATTGCGCGAAATAGCGCGGGCTTTGATCGCGTAAAATGGCTTGAGAGTTTGTGGAATTTGAGCGACTCCTGAAATGCTCGATTCCATGTAACCCACAAGTTGTTTTCGCTGGCACGTAAAGAGGGATATCAACTAAATTCTTTACAAAGGAGCTCGGAGATCTCTTGTGTAAGACTGGTTAGGGTATGTCTTTGATCTAACTGAACGAAGAATCCAGTCCATCCATATCGGTACTTACTGCACACTCCATAAAGGAGGCAAGTGTACTGCAAGAGCGTTGTTAGCAGCATTCTTGTTGGTATACTCGATAAACTGCTTTGGCGGTTAAACTAATACAAACACGTATAAACTCACGAATATTTGTGTATTATGGCATGTTGATTCACCATTGAGGGATAGAAATTCTCCAATTTGGTATAATGGGGTTAATTTCGTACACGGAAACTTCTCTTGCAGATATGATCCAACCGCACTTTACAAAACTTGTGTATTCTGTAAAATATTAAAGATCGCTCTTCCAATAATAAACAGTTGTAGTTGATAAAAATTTTAAAGCTTCCCGATGTGCTGATAAACTTTAATTTATCGAATCTAGTAAACGGTTGCAGAGTTATAACGCTCTTCGTTTTATTGATTTACATTTAGGAGTAAAAGTTATAATAATCTGTCTGGATAAAATGATCACTTTTCATTTTACTGTCGTCGATCGAATGGATCCATCATGTAACTATGGTTCTACGATTTGCTGCGATGGGATTAAACATCGCGCAGATACCGGTAGCAAAATAAATACAGTCTGACCTCCAAATAAGAAACCAAAAGCCCTCAAGGGGAAGAGTTTTTCTCATATTTCGCATACCCCCACCGGGCGCGCGCTCCGCGCTCGCTACCTCTGTCTGTCTCTCTCACTCTTTTCCGCATGCGATCCTCTCAACAAGAAACACACTCAAACGAACACACACACACTCACGCACGCATGCACACAGCAATTTACACTACAACGTTCACTCTATTTTGCCCGAATAATCTCTCCCAGGCTGGTTTCTTAACCAGAGGTTCGCGCACAAATTTCTCGAGCTCGGAGT
>JABSMR010014652.1:0-10696 GCA_018902295.1 Dusona sp. PSUC_FEM 10030013 | reverse complement strand
GAGAGATTTCATCTTCAGCTTCCTTTGTCGGATACTAATATCCGGGAATCAAGATTTTGTCAAATAACGTTTATAGCCTAGCGTCAACAGCTTCCAAAATTAACTCGTAGATTTGTTCCATCATTTTTTTTCTCTCACTTTTTTAACAACGTATAGAAAAAAATGTCGTCTCCTTTCCTTCCGATGTTTTCACATGTCCGACCAATTGTTAATTTATCACTAGACCTTTGTCGGTTATCGCCATTCGGAGCACTACAATCGACGTTTCTCAACATTTGCGTGTACGCGTCGATTCTTGATAATAGTAATTTTTGCATGTGCCATTTTTTCACCATTATCACAATTACTATCGATCGTTTATGTTTCCGACGTTCTGTCATTTCAACCTATATTAGTAATAAAGAGTGTTTGAAAAGTAGTACAAAAACAAAGGTTTTTTCTTCGTCGTTGTCGTCGTAATTTTTTTTTACAGGACAAAAAAAGTCTTTTGATTTGTCATTTACAAAAAATAATTTTTAAATAAATCTTTGAATTTCGCTAGGCAATTTGTTCAACGCGATTGACAAACTTAAACTTGGCTTTTCATCAAACTCTCTAAGCTTTGTGAACCTGGAAAAAATGATTCAGGCACACGTAGACTGGGAGAATCTTATAAAAGTGAGCAAAGCCTCTGATGATGCATATAAGATCATTAGCGGTGAGCATCGGACACTCTCGAATGTCTTTTCAAGATCCTTTCCTCGGTTTTTTTTGTTCTTTGGGTTGCGATAACGAAAAACGAGTCATCGTCGAAAGATGCAGGACCGGCGCGTCTTCTCGTGTGTCGCGGACATTCTCTCTCTCTCTCTTTCTCCTTCTCATCTCTCTCTGACGCCTCGTTGTCGCGACAGGGGAAGTGGGGATCGGGGAAACGAGACAAACGAAAGTTATGGCGGTTAGAGTTGCGCGTTGCACGAGACACGCGACCCCGAATAAAATATATCTATTTATATTCATTTATACATATTTTCATGTGTGATGAAATAACTATATAATTAAAAAAAATCTTAAATCATTTATTACTCAGTTCTTTTTGTTTATGGCTCACAATAGATGTACAAGAGAGAACACGTCTCGTTAACGACATTACGCGAAGTTTTTTTTCAATTCTTCTATTTTCTTGCTGTGTAGTTTTTTTGTTCCCTCCGGTCCGTAGCGTAGGCGCGCTTTTGCTGCATTGCTCTTTGAACTGCTGGCTCTGATGTTACCTTCGCTAACACCTGGATCACCTCCGAGGATCCGTGCGTTTTCTTCTTTCTTTTTTATTTTGTTTGTTCTTCGCTTCGATCAACCCTTACGATCCTAGGAATTTTTCTTTGATGGGGATAAAAGAGAAGGGTTTGAAAAAAGAAGAAAAAAAGACCTCCACCCTTTTCGCCATAGAGATTCACGATCTTCCAGAAGAGTTTTCCCCACGGTTGAAAAAGTCTCGCGGGACTATGAGAAGCACCCTTCTCTCCCCTGCCCTTCTTTCCACCTCTCATATAATAGTTGTGTATAGAGAGCGAGGAACGGCCGGAAAATTTTCCATCTCCTCTACTCGGCATTTTTCCTCTTTCTTTTTCTGCTTCTTGCTTTTCCCTCCTACTGTTCTCGACTGCGAAAAGGACCTGAATTTTCTACAGCAATGCACAGCTTCGTGAAGAACTTAACTCGCCCTTCCAACCACTATTACCGTTGATCAACGAACTTTTCATTTTTTTGCAAGCTTTTCTTCATCTCGGCAATGGAAGGAAGATTTTTTTTTGCTCCAAACGGACTGCACTTTTTCGCTTAGCTGTAATAGGGCTGGGATGCGGTAATGAAGCGAAATAACTGAAAAAAACCAATCCAGCCTCACCACTTTATAGCCACGCTGCGTGGCTATAAAATAACAAAACCACTCGTTATTTTTCGTGAGTAAATGAAGACGTTTTGGCAGCGGAGATGTATGATTTGCGACAGATACAGAAAAATCTTTGAGAGAATGATGGAAAGAGAAAAATCGGCTGAAGGTGAATTTAGGAATGAAAGGTGGTTTTTATTTCGTTTTTTGTTTTACTCTCGCGTTTCGATGGTTGGACGTGGACAAAAAGTCTTTTTCGCTACTGATCCGAACGTAGGATTCACCGAGCCTCATCCACCCTCGATTCACGCCACCCCTTCCCGATCATTCCACGAAATCGCGTGAGAATATGGCCTCGCGATAGGAATGGGATAATTCCATCAGCCGGATATCGACGAACCGATGGGATATTACCGGCGAGCTCAAATACAACTGCGTTTATACTTATATATGTACGTATGCATGTAAACTATAATACGAAACCAGGTAGATCGACAGGGTTATATTCGGGCCAATGAGCTTCACGATGCTATCGTATAATCAGTCACTTGGAAAATAGAGATCCATTGAAATAGCAAGTCCAAGATAATCCCTTCGAGCTTCTCCCTGATTGACATATTTCCTCATCTTCCTCCCTCCCACGATAAAAATCTTTTCTTCGATGGATCGTTGTACCTTAACGGATGAAGAAAAATTATATATATACACATTCAATAACAATTTATATAGTACATATCCAGTGAGAAATCACACCTGAAGTCATAAATTTGTATGTGGACGTTGGTCCGAAGTAGAATGATCCAAAGGGGTTGTTTTTCAGTCTCTCACCCAAGGGCTAGCCAATCACTCGGGTAGTCCCGGGGAATTGTGTCGCTCTCGGGTTAGCCTGTATTTTATACGCAGTTTACACGACAACGAAGCTGTGCGAGCTCGGCCACCCTTCTCTCTTATCCTACTGACTATATCTACTAGAATCCCCGGGATTGTATCTCCATAGTCGAGGGATTTTCCCTTTACGATTCGAGCTATATATATATTCCGTTGTTCCCCATCAACATCAGCGACAGTACGCTCCAGCTACGATAACGAATACATATACATACATACATTATACGCACATACATACAGGAGGACTCAAAATTCGCGACAGTACGCTCGCGGAATAAATAGATCGTGAAATTAGGAAGAGAAAAGTATTTAGAAATGTTCCTTTCTGATGTACCGTTGAAAAGATTTTCATTTATTGGTGCTAGCACATGTGTCACTTTGCTCCTCTTAGTGCATAGCGCGACGTATTTGCTATCTAGTAAATTTTTTACATATAAACAACGGTACAGCGCACAGAAAAATTCATAGGAACTTTTCTCCCAAGACCTATCAACCCCGTAAAAGTTTCAGACAATTTTTGAGATACCCTGTACATAACTTACTTTTTTGTCTACACATACCAATTCCATTGCCCGGGGAATAGCGAGGATTACCGATTTTAGGAGAAGATTCCTTTCTCCAACCCTCATCTCGATCGTAACCCACGGGAATGGGGTTTTTCACGCTTCTACCAAAATTTACCCCTGCGTGTCGTCAGACTCTTTAACATAAAAAAAAGAAGCAAGTATCCCGGTAACTTATTTTTCTTCGCTCCCTCGACATCTTGAAAGAATAAAACGAACTCATGTACCATCTTTTCATCCCCAGGTGTAATTGACGGAAGTCAGGATTCTTCAACCCTCCAATTCTATCATACATACTTTTTTCGGGCATATTAAAATCCGAAAAAATAATATCAGCTGTTCGAAATGTTTCCCGACTATCCGGAAATTAGTACAAATATTTTTCGTACGATAAATCATCTCCTGTCGTTTGTACTTCAAACCTTTGGAAAGAGTAACGAAATTTCATAACGGACAATGCAACTTTCGCATATTTGGGCGAATGTATTTGAGAGGCAGGACATTTTCCCATGGGGTGTTCTCGGCTAACGAGAAGCCTGTCGCTCTTTTACGTTCCCTCTTTTTGTGCGTGACGTGTGGGGATAATTCCCGTGGACTATTGAGAGGAAGGGAGCGATCGAGCCGAGGGGGTTGAATATGTGTAACAGTTACTCTATCTCTTTCTCTCCGCGAAACATCTCCCTCAGGAATTAATTAAAACCCGTTGGTTTTTGATCACTTATATATTGTCGGTTTTGTCGACGATATTCCCGGTCCATCGTTAAAGAGCATTTTTTAAAATCATTTTTTCCCCTTTCACCGCTCGTCTTTTTTTTGGTAAATCTTTTTTTTTGTCAGAGATGAAACGAGCGCTTGAATTAAAATACGAGGGGTGGATTTGATATTAAAAACATTTTCCCAATCAATCAAATTGGTTTTTTGTCAATTGTGGACCGGTTGGTCACTCCTCGAATGTCCAACAACCCTCGAGCTTGATTTTGGAAAAAAAAACATTATTTTAATTTACGAACTGAAAGTGGTGAATTCATAACCTGGCTCATGTTCTCACGAAATCCTGATCAGGACTTTGCGAATTCTGTATATAGATGGGAGATCGTATCCCCAAAGTCCTGTATCATTGAGCCGATACTGAGCTATTGTTCGTCGAACCTGGGAACGCTTTTTGTTGTCATGGCGCGTGAGTCTGATACGCTGAAGGATTACGCGCTACATGGCCTACCTAATTGTGCCGCGATCCTGGTCAGACGGCTATCACAGCAATGGCCAGCAAAATTTAATGGAAAATCATCAACGAACGACAGAATGAGAATACAACCCCTATAAATCGAGGACAGTTATACCATAAATTATCGGGTTAAAAGATAATCATTTAATCAATGAGAGCCTTTTAATCTCATTTTATCGATCGCCAAACGAAAAATAAATCTGTGAAACAAAACACGAAATAGTTTCATTGACAAATAGCCATAAAATCGTATAATTCATTCATAACCATAGAACACTGTCATTACTTTATAACCACTTCGATGTATAAACTATTCACCAAGAACAACAAAGTTCAATCAAATTTAAAACACTTCGAAATTAACTCCATTTTTGTTTATCAGCAACAATATTAGATTTGCAAACAAAAACTCGGTCATGAATTCGCGGAAAGAAAAAGTGTATTAAAATATTATTATTCGCGAGACGTGGATATTTATAACTACAAAAATAGAGCAAAAGCCGCAGAAAGTACACTAAATAATAAACTATTATAGGAAAGAGTAAAGACCCATTGCGGTATTGATCGTGAAATTCTATTCTGGAGACTCACCTACGGATAGCGCTTTATTAATTCTGACTCACATTATGTCGAGAGTTTTGCTTCGCTGATTTTAATGCTTCGAAAGTGCTTTTCTCTTCGATAGGGTAGCAAAAACTTATTGGGGGATAGAAGTCCCGGAAATCCATTCAATTACAATTTTATGGAAATCGAGAATAAATCAATGGAAACCTTCATCAACATACGTGAAAAAATGAAAAAAAGGAACACATCAGTCATTATTAAACTTCCGGTTAAAAATCTTCAATTTTGTAAAGAATTATTCAGTAAGTATGACAGCATTTAAATACAAATTCAAAAAAAAGTATATTAATATTCATGCCCCAATTGGATAATAATATATAATTCGGATAACTTTTATTTCTTATTTTGAATAAAAAAACTCAACGATATTAGAGGATAATGGGGTTAACTACCCCTCAGGCTCACGTATCGATCGGTTCATGTTTTAATAGAGGCTAGAAGCAATCCTGTCCTCATTGACGTCATCGTTGTCATCATTGCATACACGATCGGGTTCAAGAAATCACATACAGGTCGACGAGCACTCGTTGAGTTATTGCCCTTGAACCCGGTATCAACGATCATGTTTCAACCCTTCGAGATTTGTTTCATCGTTTACGGTATCAGATATTAAAACTGAAAGATGTAATTTAAAAAATTATGAGACTTTAACATTTCTTGATTTTTATTTTATCAAGTTTGCTATGCTCTTATCAAAATATCATTTGTTTTTAAACATTGACTAAACGTTTTTTCCTCTACCATTTTTTAAGATTTATTTAAAAAAAGGTTTTTTACTTCCAAATTTAAATTTCGAATTATAAATTACAGTTGCAAAAATAATTATTAACTTTATAGTTATAAAATAACGTCGTACATTTGTGAACAATACAAAGAAAAAGATAAATAGATGTGCAGTGATTTTCTCACGTTTCCTGCAGTCTCGGTAATCCGCTTTTGGACTTTTCTTTGCAACCCCTACAGTACTTCCTCCCTTAATCACATATGTACACGAATTACACATGTGTATATACGCGCAAAAAGATATATAAATTTGTACGAGTTCATGCTGATTAAAAAGCATTCGTGCCAACTCTCTTCTGTCTCTTTATTTCTTTCGTGGGCCAACGCCTCTTTTGGTCCAGGTATACAACGAGATAGCCTTGCAGATCTCTGTTCTCAACCAACTGTGCCAGCACCTGGAGTACATGGCTCACTGGCCGGTATAATTAACGTTGATTTTTTAATTAGAATCCCAGGCCAGTGCGTCGGTAGCGTCACCCTTAGTGACGACATCACGTGGTACAGAAAACGAATTTCGTGTAAGGGTGCAAGATACAGAATTCTGTTGAGAAAAAGGAATTGAAAAATTATGATTCTGAAAGAAATGATGGTGAACAAAGTTATTATACTTATTGAAAATATGACTTTTTTGGTTGAAACTAAAACAGGATAATTTGGGAGTCGACAAAAAAAAACACGAATTTGTTATAATTCTAAAATGAATGAAAAGTGAACGACTTCGTAAATACCTTTTCCACCTAGAACGGCAGTCGCTACTTTCTTCTCATTAAACGGTATTGATAGATCATTTTTTTTTCTTAAAAAAAAAACGGTTCCGTTAAAATCAGAAACCGGAAATAAACGTTAAACGGTGGAAAAAAATTTTAAACCGTGATAAAAGAAATTATTATTAAAAATGGAGGAACTTGAGACGCGTCTAGACCGATTCTTCACCCTAGGGAAAAAAATCCCCATGAAGGATCATTATTTCTAATAGGGAGGATGTCTATGTACGGTTCTTCAACAAATATCAGTCTCACTTATTCACCAATTCATAAAGATACAAACACATAAAAGAGGAAGAGAGATAGAAAATTGAAAACGAGGAAGAGGGGATAGAGAGGGACAAAGAGAGGCTGCGACTATATAACGTAGAATGGAATCCACGCAGAACAATTGGCTTCCTCGAAGAGATTCCGCTTAATTGCCTCGTCCAATAATGAACGAATGAGAACAACGAGAGTACGAGTGAGATACAGAGTGAGATAAAAACGGCGTCGCTCTGTCCGGAGCTTTCAATATGGCGATACGTCCCCCTCTCTCCTTGCTAGCTTTTTCTGCGCCCCTTCCACTGACTCTTCAAACCATGGTAAAACAAAAAAAACTCTCTTCGTACCCGCAGGCTCAATTGCGGCTTTCCATACAGATTCACCGCTTTAGTTTTACCATCGGTACATCAACATATCGACTGTGTATCGTGTTACCTCAAGAAGAGTATAAAGCGAACGAGAGAATAAACAGTGACGTATAAACAAAAACAACAAAAAATTGAAACTAAAAAAAAAACGACAGTTTAATATGAATGGAAAATCAAGTTGTATATGTTCTCCATTTTTTGTGATTATGATTGTATGTGAACAAATGTTTCTTCTCGCTGCACCAAAAGCATTTTACATTGTCAGACAATAATACACCGATTTTCTTTTTAATCTAGTATAACATCAGCTCGTCTTCGATGTAAGCTTTAGATATTAAAAAATACGGGCCGTTAATAGGGCTGGAAAATATTGGATCGTTAACGAGTATTTAAAGACTTAGGCTTGAAACGTTAACATTAAATAAATCGTTTCGATCGTTTTTTGATCGTTCGGATTTTAATTCTACGAAAACGTTTTGGTCGTTTTTCTTCCTTTTTACAAAGTTCTGAGATTTCAGGATACAGCAATGGGAATATCTTCGGAGGATTCTGTGGCTCTCCACAGTTTCTATTATTTTATGTTGGATGATTTTTTTCTCGTCAAAGGAAAAGCGTGACGCAGGTGCGAGGAAAATAATTTGAAAAAAACGAAGGAGAATAGATGATGGTAAAAAAACGTATGAGGGAGAGCGAAAAACCGGTCTGTGGGTTTCCAAACCCACTATGGGCTCGTAGTCTATGGCTCAGTTTGCACTTGGCCACGAGCTTTCTTCCCCTCATCCTCTCTACCCCCTTGTGCGACAGGGTACCTTTCAATTATTCGTCGTCGCTCATCTTCCCTTTTCCCTTACTATTAATTTCCATTGAGTATCCACCCTTATACTCTTGTAATTCGAGCGGCGTCGGATTTGTTACTCTTCCAATGTGTGTCTGTGTGTTTTCACATTTTTTTTGTACCCAGAAGCGCACCCACCAACTCGTTACAGGAACGATAACATAAGTGGAATGCGTGCACTTCAAAAAATATAGAAAAGCTAAAATACAAGTTTTTAAAGCACACCATTTTCGAGTTTTTAACCAATTTTCAGTTTGCTGCAATGCTCTGGTTGAATGAGATCGTTGAATTATTTTTGAAAGCTTTTAAAGGAAACCGGAAGGTTTTTCCAAACTTCAAAATGAAGTTGCAGAACGTTTGAATCTTTTAAATTCTGAACAAAAAATCTATTGATTTCTCGAGTGAAGTTTAAGTGAAATTGAAAATCAGCTTGAAGATATCTTTGTTTTTATTTTAAGGTATATAGTTTTTGAAACGTTCTTGGACGTAAAAAATAAAATCACAAATTGGATGCATTGATGGTTCCGGTAGAATTATATAAAATGCTAATTAAATGAGAGTAGAAAACATCATCCGAATGATTGATTTATTTCTGTTTCAGGTAAGTCACGACTCGGACATGTAAAGCAAAGGGAGGCGTCACGAATCAGTGGAGCATGTTGCGCTCTCATTAATTGGACAATTAAGTTGGAGGTTATGCTAAGTTCTACTCTCCGTAGAGGACAAAGGTAACATTACAACACACGTACGTACGTGAATATGTGGGTATAAACACATTTTAATTACATCGAAAGACAAGTTTCACGCTTGGGATACAACGCCGTAATGACGCATGGTGATTGGGCTGGAATTGGGAAACTGTGAATACCAATTAGTGTTTTACACGTTTGTATAAACCATACCTACTGACGAACTGCGCAACCCTCAGTCATGTCTGTTTCTTGCGCGCACTTTCAGCAATTAATTAGCGAAAACTCGATGTAGCAATCATTGGGGGTTCCGCATATTCAAAGGAAACAGAGAAATAGTCAGAGGTAGAGAGAGAGTGAAACAGAGAGAGGGAGAGAGAGAGGGAGAGAGAGAGAGAGAGAGAGAGAGGGAGAGAGAAAGCAACCGAGCGAAAAACCACTCCCTTCCGTAGCTCAAAGAATTCAAGGGTGGCGCCAAAATATACAAGTATATAGGATTACCAAGGTGCCGAAACTGTTCGTAAGAAAAAGCATACGTTCAAAAATGAACGAAAAGAAAAAATGGGAAAAATCGACCTGGAGCGAAAAGCTACCCTTCGGGACGTCTGACTGGTGGTTGAAAGTTCCCCCTAGTGGCGAACGAAGCAACTTATGCACTCGAGACTTCAATCCCCTTTTCAACCTCTCGTGATTCCCACTCTGCTTTCGTTTTACCAACCTCTCTTCTTTCCACCTGTTACGAAATTCCCTTTTTTCTGTAGCGCCCTTCTTTTATTTTTTTCTCTTCCCTCTTCCATCGCACATCCTGAAACAACATTGACAGTGTTACGTCTCATATGGTATAAGGACAATTTCCAGCGCTGCAAATGCGCAAGAAGAAACCCTGGTACAATCTACTTCGCGGAGTGACCGCTAGGTGGTTTTAGATGCTCTGTTTCGTGTGCGAGCAATTTCTATAAGCAACGGCAAGTCTAACATTGCTTCTTGTAACGTTTAACGTACGCCTCCATGCGAAAAAGTATTTTTATGATCACTATTGATTTTTCTTAAGCAAACAAGATTATGAGTTTTTTGAATATCGTTTCTTCATAGCTCTCTAAACCCTTAGCAGAAACGATTGCGTGATACTCAGCGAGCAAATTACGGTGTTTGTTCATTTTATTTTTCACGAGACTGCATCATGGTATATAGAAACAGAGAAAGGTGATGACGAAGAGGATGGAGAGCTGCAACCCTCTCGAGGCCGCACTCTCTCCGCCCTTTGCCCAAGTTCTCCGCACCGAACCAAGTCAGAAAAATATGGCGAGACTTGCGGAAGGTGGAAGAAGGCAAAAAATATGGAAGGAGGAAAGGTATTCCAGTGCCTCAAGGCTCGACCTCCACTTTCTCCCTTCCACACTCTTTCACTCAACATCCATTATACTTTCGTCTCTTTTTCCAGACTCACCTCATTCTTCGCCTCGGCATTCGTTGCTTGGAAAACCTTATTCCGGTCTCACCGGCCCTACGTACATTCTATTTTTCGTTCTATCGTTCCTTTTTTTTGCTTCCCTTTTTTCTTCAGCATTCTCCACCCTTCTCTTTTTCAACGTGCATTGGCCTCGTGATTATATTCTTTGCAAATAAAAAAGGGCCCCCAGGGCCCGTAGGCGTTGATACCAAGAAAATGAAAACTCGGTAGCTCGATTGCATGCAAAATTTATGTACTCGACGTAAGAACCCTTACCCCTTGGGAAGCCCTATCAAAATGATGAAGAATTCACGTGGCCCTAAATTTACTGAATTATTATCGTTTGTGGCTCTCAGGGCCCTGATTTACAAAAAAAAAT
>JABSMR010014641.1:0-10697 GCA_018902295.1 Dusona sp. PSUC_FEM 10030013 | reverse complement strand
CACACGGCATCCATCCGGAAGCTACTTACAATAACTTCTACAACAATAATGGCCGTGAAAGCCTCAAAACTAGAACAAATTATATTATTTTTTCACTTCCTCGTTGGACGAAATGTGTTTTAGTAAAATAACCCAATTGCCCATTTCGCTCACGCGGAAAAATTAAAAAACACTTGGTCGAGTGGGAATTCACAACGAAGCACGCGGAGTTTAAAGTAAATGAGATTTGATTAAAGACATTTTAATTTAATCATAATGAAGGGAAGAAACTTTTTTCTCATAGTATTACTACAATTAAATTAATTAACGCCGGCAAATAAGGGTTTAATCCAGACTGGCAAAATCCAATTAAAAACTTCACCTGCAAAAATATTGCTACGTATAGCTTAATTAGTCCCTATAAACCTGGTTAATATATACAAAATGTTATTTGATCATGTTCGATTTCCATTATTTTTTATGTTTTAAAGTTTCATTTCGTTGGTTACAGATCGTGTGCTCCACAGAATTCTGTAAATTCCAGTCCCGGATGTGACGTTACAATGACGGGATATTCAGAACGAGAGGGCGATCGTAGAAAAAGTTACGCCCCGCGTCTTTTTTGCGCGAGACGACTTTTCTTACTGAGCTTTCTTATACCTAGCCTTGGTATGACACCCAAAGTTCGAGCCCAGACATCCGATTGTCCTCCGACCGAGGCCATCCCTGGATGTCCGTGTTACAATTTTGAGGATGGCCTCTTCCTCGAGTGCCCAGGTGCAACGGAGGACACACTGAGGAACACGATGATCGGCGTATTGACGGAAGGAGGTGAGTAACAGCGAATTGAACAGAAGAGACACCATTATGGCGGCAAAAAGCGTTATCATTTTTTTCCACGTGAGAAACTCGTCGCTATTTACATTTCGATTCATAAAACCAAATGTGCCGGATAGACAAATAAATTATTCAATTTATGAAATAACAGCGCTATCTGATTAATTCGTTCGGCATTTTTCTAGCCGGTACTTCAGGGAAATAAATCAGATTGCTTGGCTGCTGTATTTCCCGTGATAGAAAAAAGTGAATGTTTAACACATAAAAAACAATTAACTTCTACATGAACGAGGAAACTGTCCGTCAACGGAACACATTCGTCGACATTATTTGCACAAACTTCCGCAGACTCGGTATTTATCTGGTGCCATTTCAATGTTGCAATGCTGATCTTTGCCTCAACCGGAGTTGGTGGTCTCGGAGAAGAACTTTTTGAAAACTTGGCTAAAATTTATGATTATTGAACCTGAAAACGAAAAATCATGAGAAACTATTACGAATATATAAACGCGGCTCTCGATGGTCAGAATTTCTTGTGAATGTCTCGTATGTAGAAAAATAATTTACAAAAATGAACCATTTTCAATCTGAAATTTGTTTGTTACAACAGGTTCCACGACGATCGTTCAATCTCTGAGCGTGTACGAGTTGGACAAGAGTATTGAGGAATTAAAAGAGAGCTCGTTCCCGATGGGATCGCAGATAAGACATCTCCAGATATCGCACTCCTCGTTGCGAGAGATAAGCGAGAATGCTTTCGCGAATCTAAAAGAAAATCTAGAATCGCTGGCACTTGTGTCCGGTCGTTTGCCACAAGTGCCACAAAAATCTTTAGCCGGTCTTCACAAGCTCGCTGCACTTGATCTCGAGGCGAATCTCATACACGACTTGTCCTCCTATTGTTTTTGGGGTTTGAAGCTCATAAAACTTAGTTTAAAGGGTAATCAGATATCGAAGATCTCGGAACACACGTTCTCTGGTCTCGAAGACAGTTTGAGTGACCTTGATCTCTCGGAGAATAAGCTCAAATTGTTTCCTATGACTGCCCTTCGAAGACTAGATGGTTTAGCTTCGCTACGTCTTGCTTGGAACGAAATATCCGAAATAATGGATGATGGATACTCGAAGCTGAATTCTCTACTTATACTCGACTTAAGCAGTAACAATTTTGATAAACTTGGCGAAGACTGCTTCAGGCCATGCCCAATACTTCATACTCTGTCGCTTTACTACAATTCCATCGAAACAATTCACAAGGACGCGTTTGCCTCTCTGAAAGATCTCGAATCGATTGATCTAAGTCACAATAAAATAGTATTTCTTGATGTAACGACTTTCAAGGGAAACGAGCGACTACGAACAATCGAACTGAGTCACAATCATATACATTACATAGGTGGAGTTTTCGCACGACTTCCAGAATTACGAGAACTCTATTTGGCAGAGAACAACATATTGGAAATTCCGGCTGATGCTTTTGTTGGGAGTATTTCACTTGCGGTTATATATCTACAGCAGAATGCAATACGTAGGATAGACGCGAGAGGACTATCAAGCCTGACACAACTTGGACAACTTCATTTAAGCAACAATTATATCGAGACAGTACCAATGGAGTTTCTCGAACACAGCGAAAATCTATCTTCTCTCTCGCTGGACGGTAACAAAATTCGGGATCTACAAGCTGGCACATTCGTGAAGCTTCATCAATTACGAGAACTCAGACTGCAGGATAATCGAATTGGCGAAGTTAAGAGGGGCGTATTCTCCCAGTTACCCTCGCTCCTCGAACTCCATTTACAGAACAACGCCATTACGAACATAGAGACAGGAGCTTTGAGAACGCTCAATGCCCTGCAACACGTAAATCTTCAGGGCAACCAGTTGTCAGTGCTCGGTGATGTATTTCAGTTGTCAACTTCGGATTCATCGAGCGGTGGCAGTTCACTAGTTTCCATTCAACTGGACAGCAACGGACTCGAGGTATTGCACAACGATTCGTTGCGTGGTCAAGCATCCGTGAGAATAATGTGGCTCGGTCACAACAAGCTCACCCATCTGCAAGCACCGCTCTTCCGCGATCTTTTGCTCGTCGAGCGTCTTTATCTGACCAACAATTCGATATCCATGATCGAGGACACTGCTTTTCAACCGATGCAAGCTTTAAAATTTCTCGAACTAAGCATGAATAAACTGAGTTACGTGACGACAAGAACTTTCTCCGAACTGCACGAACTCGAGGAACTTTATTTGCAGAACAATGGACTTCGCAAGCTGGATCCTTACGCTCTTACGACCTTGAAGAAACTTCGTATTCTCGATTTAGCGAACAACAATTTGACTACTCTCGAGAACGCTATGTTCCAAGAAAATTTGCCGATAACGAGCTTGAATCTTCGAAATTGTTCGATTGAGAATATCGAGACCGATACCTTTCGAGGCCTCAGGTATCTTCTTAATCTCAATCTCGAAAATAATCGTCTGACAGCAACTGCGCTCGGAAAACTTACATTCTCGAGTCTGCGAACATTAACAGCTTCGGGAAATGACTTCAGCAAAATCGCTAAAAATAGTCTGTATGGTTTGCAATCACTTCAAGAACTTTTTCTCGAAAATGCGCAAATCGAAGAATTACCCGAAAATATATTCACCCTCAATCCTAACCTCGCTAAATTTCAAGCAAGCCGCAATCTTTTAAGGGATTTGCCGCCACGGGTATTTTCAGGACTCCACTCGTTGCGAGAGATTCATATCGATAAAAATCTACTGACTGCGATTCCGTACACGGCTCTGTCATTTGCTCCGAATCTCGAGATTCTATCATTGTCGTGGAACAAGATTGACTCGGTGAACGCGGCTAATCTTACAAATCTAAGATATTTAAGAGAGCTCGATCTTAGTCACAACAGGATTGAAACCATGTCGGGCTTCGCCACGGCTAATATGTCACGACTACTGACCGTCGATTTAAGTCACAACAATTTGAAAGCTCTGCCGGTCAACTTTTTCGCAAGATCGACGATGCTACGTCGCGTCGATTTATCAGAAAACAAATTCGGACAGATACCAGCTATGGCCCTTTCTGGTCAAAATTTACCGGGTTTAATCTGGTTAAATCTAACGAAAAATCCACTCAACCGAATACACGATGTACCCGCGGAAGCAAAGTATCCAATACTCCAAGAAATTCATATATCCAGCACGAATTTAAGTATAGTTACTTCTCAAGATTTCGAAGCGTTTCCAGCCCTTCTTCACCTATTTTTAAGTCAAAATGGTATCCTTCGAGTTTCACCCGGAGCATTCCGAAGTTTGCCCAATCTTTTGACTCTTCATTTGGGCATGAATAGTCTCGAGATTTTGCCAAAGGAACGACTGCAGGGAATAGAACATTTACGCATATTAAATCTAACTCACAATCGTCTAAAAGAACTCGAAGAGTTTCCGGTCGATCTAAAATCATTGCAGATTCTCGATTTGTCGTTCAATCAGATTGGTATTGTCGGTAAGGTGACGTTCAAGAATCTCGTCAGTCTGGTTGAGCTTCATCTTTACGGTAATTGGATAAGCACTATAGCGAGCGAAGCCTTCAGACCACTTAAGAAACTACGTCTATTGGATCTTAGCAGAAACTATCTCGAGAATCTACCCTTGAACGCTTTTCGGCCACTCGAAACTCAAATACGAAGTCTACGAGCTGAAGGTAAACTTTTAATGCAAAAAATCGCACCTGTTGATTAATTATAAACTTGAGTAAAAATTAATAATGTCTTCTATTCAATAGCTTATACCATGTGAACAGGAAGTTTGTTGGTTGAAAAAACGCATGTTTAATCTTTGTTTAATATATAATTGCGGACAAAGCTGAGATGAGATGAATAAAACCTATATTTTGGCTCTATTAGAATTAGGCGGAAATAGCTGAACAGTTCCTTTCGAAATTCCAATTTGAATATAAATAATCATTCCAACATTCTCTTAATATGGGGTTTTTCGAAAATTATTTTTGTTACAGTTTGTTTTAGGAACACCAATTTTATAAGTACTTTTTCGACACTAGCTGGATATGACCGTTTGAAAAAAAAACAATGTTTTTTCTAAATTCTCCAAAAAAACTCGTCGAAATAAAGAAGACAATCGTTTTATGTGACGGTAAACGTGATTTATAATATACAGAGACGACCAATAGCTAAAGAAACGCGTTCGATGTGTGACTTTGCTGATCTCTCAGTCAATCAAAGCAGCTTTGGTCGAAGCCAGTACTTGAGTAGATGGCCGCTTAGCTATATACCGACTCGCAAGTCGATCGCTGAGTGGGAAGCAGTTTCTGATGGTGTTATAAACCGATTGAAAACTCATTATCAATATGACTGACCGCATCATCACAGATTTTCCACATTTTTTCTGGGCCCTCATGCATATGTGATACGGCACTACATTAGGAAAGAGTGGCTTTAGGCAAGTCTCTGGAGGGGTCTTATAGAAACATGGAAATAGTGAAGTGTGAGAAAAGTGGGTTCAAAGTGATGGGAGGGAATTGGAAAAACCCACAAAGGGAATACATGAAATAAAAACAATACAGAAATAGTGAATAGTAAATTTGATTCAATTCTGTAATTCCATCTGATTTCATTCGACATTATTTTTACTGTGCGTAAATGAATAAATACTTACATCAAAGTTCGATTAAACCTAAATTATTTAAATGATAATATTAATTTTAACTTTTATTCTACGTGACATGAAAATAAACTGTCAATCCTCAGTGAAAGACACAATATCAAGATAGGACAATACTTACCCTTTGGAGAATCAAGAAACTCAAATCCATTCAAACAGGTAGTCAAATGGATGAATTTCTCATAGAATTTTAGCAATCGATGTGCTCTTTTTCCAGCTCCATACTTTCATTGCGATTTTTAACTATTGACTGCGTGAACAATACTCATTTTCAATCGTGCGCGTTAAAAACTATTCATGCAAAGCTATACTTGCATAAATTCGCAATGAAAAGTATTGAAGAAAATAGTTTAGTGAAGTCGATACTTAAATTTTGTATAGAAGATGAAACAAAAATATAGGAAAAATTTGTTTCCCTGCGTCTTCAAATAATTGAATGAAGGAAAAAGAATAATTTTAAGGTGCCCCAAATAACATTACGAAATAACGGGTTAATATTGAATGAAGAACCGTCTGTTTTAGCGCAAATCTCATGTCTTCTTGTACATCTGCATTTTATTCGTTTGACAGAGAATCCGTTGCACTGCGGTTGCGAATCTCAGGAATTGTGGGAATGGTTACGCGATCATCAAAAGCTCGTAGGTGGAATTGGACGGGATCGCGAAAAGGGAAGTAACGGGGGTGTCAGAGTGGGTGACGTTGAAGCGGGCTTACTCAGATGCGAACAACCACCGGAACTTCGTGGACTCGTCTTTCTTGATCTCGACCCCCATGCGTTTTGTTCAGCACCTCTTGTCCTAAAACTCGCTATCCAGGATATTCAGCCATTCTCAGTTGTGGTTTCCTGGCAGAGCAGGAATCATTCTGGATTACATGGCTACCAGGTTGGCTATCATGCGCTCGACAACGTTGATGAGGTAAGTACTCGATTTACGTTTCCTGATCTCTCAAATACCATTTTTTTTACGATAATACGGATCAAATCAGATTTACAGTCGATAATAAACACTCGATATAAAAAGAAATTAATTGTCAAAAACGGGTGATGATGAAGAGCAGAGATACTTGTAATCCGCGAGAATCCTAATTCCATTACGTTCTATTTGATCGCACCAATATTTAGCTAATCTAATGTTTCCACGATATGAACTAGTAAATTCCAATAATGCGCTAAATGAATTTGTCATGAAAGCCGATTACCATAATCAATTTCCAATTTACAAAGTGAGAAAAAATATTACGTTGGGCGTCATGTAATAAAAAACGATCAAATCAATATTCGCTTTTCTTAAATTTGGAATGCATATAATTCTTTCTATCTCTCTGAATATGATTGCGAATGGAGCACGCAGTTTCGAAAGCAGTGCAGGCACTAAAAAAGTTTCGAAGATCACAAAAAAGCGTTGAAAAAGAAAATCTTTTTGTACTGTTCTCGATTAGGTACGAGGGAAACTCCTGGATCCGAAATCTCGTTCGGTGCTGCTTTCGAAATTGGCGTCGGACACGCGGTATCGTATCTGCGTTTCAGGGTTGGGAAGTTGGGGCACACCAATACCAGAAAACATTAATTCGTGGCAATTAAACAGTTCGCACGATGACGTTATCGAGAGTTCAGTACCACCAATGATGCTTAATTCACCGATGAGTCGATGCACGGAAGTGAGAACGTTGGATGCGCCGGATTCCGTGATCGGTGAAGGATCAGTTGGAGATCGAGGTGGATTAGCGAGTATTTTGACTCGCCGACTGGGACTGATTGTTGGCAGTTGCATGGGTTTTATCGTATTTATCGTATTGGTCTCGGTATTAGGTTACATGAAAATGAAAAAGCAACGTGCTGCGATGAAGAGGGAACAACCCCTCGCGCCAAATCCACCTGAGTACATGTCGTACAGACATTTCTCGTTACAAGGGGGCGACAGAGCCGAAAACGCATGTCCCAGTTTCATCAGTAATATCGGCACAACACCCTTGAACTCGTAGCACAAGGTAAATCCGGCTCGAAAAACGATCGAGCAACTCGACATCGAACTTAAAAGTGTCTCGACTTGTACCGGCATCTTCGGTTGATAATGCCAAGGAAAAATGCCCAGTCAGCAGGTCGTATAAAATAAATAAATCAATGGCTTTTAAAGGTCGGGAGGCACTCGTGGAAATGGTGGAAATTGAATATAACCAGTTTCGAGGACTGGTTGAATCGAGTAAAAAAAGGGAAAGAGATTGTAGGAGTTGGACAATTCGAAAGCCATCGAATCCGTGAATTAAAGTGTTCGTGTTACGTTTTATAGTAAATTCGAAAGTGAGAAAAAGATAAAAATATACATATACATTACGAACTAAATAAAAGGAACTTTTAGAAAGTATTTAGCTTCGATTTCAAGATTGAATATTAATGTTTCGCGTGTGTCCCATGATCTCTGCGTCGAAAAAATGTTCCATCGCTATAAACGTTGGGCGTTAAGGTAATGTACCACATCAACCGAGTCATCTTGGGTCTCCAAGGCACGAAATAAAAGGAACTTTTAGAAAGTATTTAGCTTCGATTTCAAGATTGAATATTAATGTTTCGCGTCTGTCGCATGATTACTGCGTCAAAAAAGATGTTCCATCGCTATTAAAGTTGGGCGTTAAGGTAATGTGCCACATCAACAGAATCATCGTGGGTCCGCAAGGTACAGCTGCAAATTTGGAAACTTAGTTTTTTCCGAAACGGCACGACCGATCGAAATGGAAAAAGCTGAATCCCCGTACGTGCCATTTTTCTAAGTGGTCTCAACTTTTATCATCGATTAGTTGTATCGGTTCGGAGAAACTCAATTTTGAAGTTTCAACGCGGTAAATGTGTGTGATACATGGCCTTAAAGTGAATGAGTCTACTAATCAAATATTAACTGGTATCCAATGAAAACGAATGAAACAAGAATAGAATTTAAAGAATAAAAAAAGCTACGTTTGAACAACGATTACACGAATTCCCAGATCCTCGTATCTATCCGCATTTAAGACTGATTTTTTAACGATCAACAGATACACACACTCGTACATATACATTTAGGTTCTTTCAGTTCGAACCTCGCTGAACCATTGACGTTACGTTGTAAGATAGACAATTTTTTGTAAATAACATAGTTAGGTCTACAGTTGAGCAAGGAGTAAAAATGATTTAAAAGGGAATGGAAAAAAACGACAAGCAAAAAACATCGTTAAATTCAATATTCGTTGCATTCTCTTAATAGATTTTGCCAAACGGTATTTCAGAATGAAAAAAAACTCCATCTCCTAATCCAATATTCTAATCATCTTACATAGATGTTTATGTAATTAAGTGAACGAGTTATTAATTCGAGTTTCCTCGGTACGAATTCCGAAGGAAATATGTAATTCATTGAACAAATCGACACTCTATCGAAGCCAAATTTGATTCCTGCCAAAATAAACGAATTCGCAAATTTGCCAAAAAAAACTAGATATTTACACAATATGTCAATAATACGACGAAACGTACACACACAAACACGAGTTCAAAGATATTTTGCGGAGGGACAATTCTATTGTATATACTTAGAGATGATAATGAAGCATTGTACATTACGAGTCTAGGCTTACGATTAATAAAAAAAGAAATAATACCAAAACGTTTTCTACAGATTTTCTTTACTATGATTCATTCCCAGCCCTCCGTTATTTATGTTTTTTTTTTTTTCATTTTTGGAACGCAAAGAAGCTGCCGATTAATAAGAAGCAAATTATCGTTTGCTATTGATTTAGACTCAAAACGAATTCTACAAACCTCGAAATAAATAACAAAACACGTCAAAAGGAATATTGAGATGAAATTTATATCACAAACCTCAGATAACTCTGGGTCGTTGTGAGGGCTCCAAAGCCCCTGAGAGACTGAACTTTAGATTCGGGAACATATACACTTCGAATCCCAAACTAGATCCATACAAAATGAGCCCCAGTGTTCAATTCTACATAACCATATCAATTTCTAGACTCTCGTAACTTCGAACTTTAGGTTCGTGTAAGACCGAGCTTCGGAGTGTAATATTCTGCGTAAAATGAAGGAGAACTGTTTTATAATATAAAAAATAAAATCGCCAAAATTAGTGTAAATTATTGATTACAAGATTTGTCAACACAGGTAAGTTTATTCCTTAAGGGAAAAAAACAGACTTGAATAATGCGAATGTCGTTCGCTCGAATATTTGATATACAATCGCTTTTTTACAATAAAAATGCACGAGTACGATTTAAAAATCGTACACAACTCACAGAACAGCTGACGACAGAGTTTTATAAGTTTTCGGAGTTCAGACCCGAGTTTGGCGTCTCGACGCGATGAAAATAAATTCGAATGTGACAGAAACATTCGCTAGTATTCAGTAGCCGATCCCATGCTCCAACTTTCTCACTGCTCGGCAAAACTCCAGGCAATTTCATTAATTCAAACTGTAACGCGAAAACAGGATTTTAATGTGAAAAGTTCATTTAATATCCGTAATAATTGTTTAGTATAAAAATCGATTGGGAATTTTTTTTTATCTATTTCACTGTATTCGCCAAAATGTATAAAAAAAAGTGTTGCTACCTTTCCATCGATGCATGCAACCATTCTCGAGACGAAAAAAGCTTTTTTCAATTCAAGAAATTTGTTAACCAGAAATTCATTAGGTCATGGCTCAATTCTGCGAATAAAACTTCAATCGTTTTCTACCATATTGATCACAGGTTAAGGATTAATTTGTTGAGTTTTTCAAAGCTGCAATACAATTTTGTTCTATATTTTCGTAATTAACAAGCACTACATTTCACTGGATTTTCATTCCTAATGTATACACGGGGAGAAATTTCTTCAAAAACTGCAATTGTACTATTGTCACCGGGTACTATTTCGATACTTTTGTGCAGTTTTACCCGAAACATAGTAATTTTTGCTTTTATAAAAAATCAAATATTGTACATGACGGATTTTACTCGGAGATAAGAGTATAAAAATTGGTTTACTCGGAAATTCATTTTTACGAAACTGTGTCGCGCAGCTACCCGCGATCAATTATATTTTACAATGTAACATATTCAATTTTAAACCATTCTATACACTTTTAGCCATCGTTTATAGAGTTATCACGATTAATATTCTGTATATACGGGGGAAAATTACAGTGAGACAATGTAAAAACTCAAATGTTTGTGCA
>JABSMR010014630.1:0-26834 GCA_018902295.1 Dusona sp. PSUC_FEM 10030013 | reverse complement strand
TTGGCTCAACTACGCCATTGGTTTCGCTGTATCCAACCTCAGGGCATAGTTGAGTCAACTACGCCTCCGTTCTCAACACTATGCTTTTTTTCAGTGTAAAGTGTGGGGAGGTGACACCATGCCACTACGGAGTGATAAAGAGGAGAAAGCCAACCACGACCATTATGAAATAGAAGACAATGGCGCTGATTGCGTCTCTACACAAGAATGGCTAACATCGAGGTTCCATTCCTTGTTCGTGCCTCTGATGCTGAAGTGAAAATTTCAAATTCCACCACGTGTACTATGTAAGCATTAATGAGGATTCAATCTCCGCAAAGCCACCTCTCGGTCTTACTGGTATGTTTCTCTCATGTTCCTTGGATCTCTTCCCTATCATAATCATCATCATTATCATCATTCTCAGAGTGTAATTTCGAAGCAAACTATTTGCGAGCGCAAAGTCACGAGGGACAGTAAAGACGTCAGAACTTTTACTTTATCGCTAGTTCAGACCTTGACTCTGATCTTCGTTCACAATAGAGAAATCACACGAGAATGACCGTGAATCAGGCGCGCTTTCAACGTAAACGTACTTGACTTGGTGTGAAATGTGTACGAGTGTCTCACACGAGAGGCACTACGTAGATGAACTCACTACATGACGAAAAAAAAAGTTAAGTTGTAGTACACGCTGACTGGAGTAGATGAGAGTCGGTCAAAACAAGTAAAAAGTTTACTAATTTGTGAAGCAAGGTTGAATCGTGTTACGCGTAAAGTGGATGTTGTGGCTAGAAAATAAAAACACCAGCGCAATGGCGGCTTGACAGGAGGAACAATTGCCTTGCCCGCTGGAAATGTTTATTCAATCACATCAATTTGCGTAAAAATGAAACATCATCTATGTAAGTTTGTGACAAGATTGAATGACAATCGAGTTGGAAATATTTTCCTTTGTAGCAGTATTAACCGAAAAATTATTGCGAGTTAAGAACTGATGGAATTTTTCAAAAAATGATAAAAAATCGAGAATGTGATTCTTGACTACCACTTCACTTAGTATACTGCAGTAGGAGGGAGATTTGTGGTAACTCTAAAGCATCAAAATGTATGCGCTGACGATGAACAATCCGCGTACCTCTTTGGTTTTCAATTACAGACTTTGTTTTCTTACTCTCACTATACAAAGCAGCAAAACCGCCGTAAAAAGTGAAATAGCTCCTGGCAGCTTTGCATATCTATTTATGCTGATTGGTACGCGTACGTCTCGTGTGAGGGTTCACGGCCGTCTGCCAAAATAGCTGTACAGTCTGCACCGAGGTGTCTGATCTAGTGAATGGGACGCGTTTTTCGCTAATTAAGGAAACGCCGACAAGAGACGAACGTCGTAAAAATAGATTCATACATTTTGACGCATTGGTTTTCTAAAGAAATATAATTTCAGAAAAAAAAGACTGATCATTAATGTCAAAAACTGGCCCTGATAATTTTGTACGGTTTGAAAATTATTATTTTTGGTGAAACAAAGTAATCTTTTGGCTATTGATATTACCTGTGTTATTTAATGAGTGAAAAAGTTTTTATTCCCTGATTATCTTTTTGTTCAAACGGTGTCAAATTTCATGGTTCTCAGTGATGAATAGAACCGGCGGTGTACTCATTTCTATTTCGCCTCTGACAAAACCTCTTTCTGTTAATTGGGGCAAATGAACTCGATTACGAGGTTGCAAGTCCTCTTGGAATTTTCAAGCCCTCTTGTTTTTGGGGACATAACCACTTACTAGAAGATAAGCATGAGCACCCGATAGGTGTTAACGACCCTTTTGGGTGACCGAATTCGTTTAACCGCTTCAAAACGTTGTGTCGTCAAGCGAAGCAGAGAAAGATTTCTTCAAGGGAAGGGAAACCTCCGAGTCACGTCAACCCATCATAAGGGATCCTCCAAGTAATTTCCTGCGCGACACTTTGTAAAACGAACTGAAGAAGAGGATCAAGTATCGTGCGGGGTCGCTAACTCGGCTGACAGATAAGAGAATATCGAGGCGCACCTTGATAGCTGCAAAGTTTCCTCTCAGCAAGACACAATCAGCCCGTTGAGCTGAGAAGAGGTCCAAAACGCTGAAAAAAAACTTCAAAGGACTTCTTGCCCCGAATCGACGTTGCCCTAGCGGCATCTTTGAGTCACTAATCACCAACAATTCATCGGTAGTTGATGTATCATATATTTCTCGAATTCTGTACTGAAACGAAATCGTTTGGATCATGTTTTCAAACATACTTTTTATAAGATTTGAAAATATCTTGCTACGTCACATATAACAAAGATATGCATTGATTTTATTCAAAAGCTTTCGTTTTTATAGTCGTACAGCTAGCACAAATTTTAAAGTTATTTAAGTGGGAGAGGAACACTTTCATTTCAAACTTCATGAAAATGTAACGAAGAATCTACTACTTGTTATTCCTACGCGACTGAACAGAAACAATCATTCCTGCGGTAAAGCATATATTCCCCGAGTAAAGTAAAGCAAATAAATCAACGAGTTTTTACGCGTTTGAGTCGACTGCAAGGAAACATCGGCCATGGTTTTGCCTATTGTAACAAAGTGTATGGTCAGGAATTATACGAAGTTGAACAGAAAAATATAAGGATTACAGGGCGTAGAACATCACCGTAATTCCACGATAGAAAAGAGGCTACGAGAAGTAGAAGGAAAGACTATTTATCGAAGAATATAACGAGGGTGTAAATATTTAACGAGTCGTAAAGTTGCAAGGGCCAGAGTTGGCTAGGTCAAGACGAAGGTACACACACGGTAGCAGAGGCTTTGAAAAAGTATGTAAGATGGGAGGAGGATAGCGGTGGAGAAACTATGAGGAGAAAAAGAAATTAACACGATACTCGACCGGCGAAGATGTCTCGAAATGTGCGAGAAAAGGATCGATTTCAAGTCGGCTACTAACTCGGCAGGCGCTTCCAGGCAACCGATTGGTTTTTCACGAGTTTCGTAGGCAACGGTGTATATTTATAACGAACATAAATTTGTATGTAAATAAATATGTAATAACTCGTCAGGAGTTGCGTTATGAGACTTTTTTCACACTTCTATTAAAAAGATGATTACTCGTAAATTTCGAACGGCATGAGCCATATGAATGTTTTTTTATTTTCTTCAAATTTATTGAAGAGAGACTGTAGGGTGAAAGAGTTGGAAAAATATTATATTTTTAATTTGTTCATAGTATCAATTATTATTGTTCTTACGGCTTTGAAGAAATAAAAATATTTAAAAGTTACAAAATTACTACGGCGATATTATTTTCAAGTTCCTGTTTATTAAATTTGGCACTTGAAACTATACATGTGAGAAAATCTCTTATCGCGTAACTAACTTTTATGGTATAAGTAGCGCGACCGCTGATGGGTTAACATGTATACCGAGTTGTGTAGATGCATCAAGTACCGTGCACCAATGTGGCATTACCTTATTCCGCTGTTCATCTTGATATGGTGAAAACCAGCGCTCAATCCCTAAGGAATGAACAGTACATGTTACTGTGGATCCATTCCACGGTATCATGTCATTTAATTCGGCCACTACAAATAAAGTTGCTCCATTCACGATTGAAATTCATGAATTATGAAACATCACTTTTCATCAAGCTAATGCTGATTCAGTCCTTATATTACTTGTAAAAAAATATGATTCCAAAATTAATTGTTTAGTGACTCATGATGCTCCTAACCTAACGTAATATGCATAAAGTAACTATTGCACATAACATTGCCTCTCTCAATGCTTTACAATACGTTTGAATGAGACCATTGATTGAGATTCTTGAACGTACTGGACTAGAATGTTTATTTTTGACGATAGACACGACATCAAATGAACAAACTGAATAAAAGATAGAAAATTCTCGAAGGGGTTGCGGTTTATATAACATGTAAACATCTAGAGAGCGCGAGAGTCATCGAAAAAAAACAGGATGGCGAGAGAAAGAGGATTGCCTCTGGCTTGCGTTGATGGCCACAGTCATTCCACATCGTGGTTAGAAAAGCGAACTCGCTCCCTCTCTGTGAGCGAATGTTCGTTTCCTCGGTGGTGGTAGATTGGCCCGATGTAGGGCAAGCCCCGAACCCTGGCTCGCGCCTATTCGAGACTACGATGCTATACTCGGCGTGGTTGCATGCGCTTGCGAGAGAGAACGCGATAGACTCAAATCGGCATTGCGGCTGCGTGAGACCCCTCTTCGGGGACAGTGCCCCGGTTTCAAATACATACCTTCAAGGTTTTCGTGCTCCGCTGCCTATATAACAGCACTACCATTCGTCCTGTTCCACCTCGATCTATCCCTCCCTATCACGTCTTCTGTACGACTCTTCAGTATATTAATCGGGTCTTGGCTCTCTTTCTCTTTCTTGGATTTTAACTAAAGGAACTATTTAACCTCTAACAAAAAAAAATCCCACATTTTCTCTGTGTCGTGACAAACCACGACCATCTACGGAAGCAACATTAGCTCCCGAAGATTATCCGTAAACCCAACGAGCTTGACATCGCTTTGCCATGAATTTTTAACGGTTTTTCGGGGCTCAAAGTCTTTTGGATGACAAACCTGTTGAGAATGTACCATCAGTTGAGTGTCTCTGCGATTGATTAAATTTTACTTAGCATCTATATTCCTGCCATCTACAAAAGACTAAGATACCCGGGATACAAATTTAAATATAATTATCTTATGTTTGCTGAACATCAATATTGACTTGGTCATTTCGAGATGTAAAAATATTAGTATCAATCTCAAATAGAGATAACAATCACATAAAAAAAAGACAGCACTCTCTGGTACTCATCTGATTTTGCCAAAAAAGGAACATCAAAAACATCGACCAAAATCAGAACTAAGCACAAGAATTAGCCATGGAGCGAGTGATTCGTTTTGTTTTGCTAACATTTCGTACATGTGACCTTTGTTTCGACGGGAGATGACAAGGTCGCGTGGACATAACGAATGAGAGGTGTTTTGGGGTTGGTAGGTCGACGTTTAGATGTCCGACCCCGGTTGGTTGAGTTGCTGCTGTACCTGCCCTCTCTTTCTCTTTCTCGCTTTCGATGTGTGCGAAAAGGTGACGGGAGCTCGTATACCTACCCAAGAGGTAGTGACCTAGTGCAGCCGATGTGGCCGAGATGCATGACCCGAATACCGCTCTGCTGTACAGGTGTCCTACTGCCCTCTACCCCCTACGGCATCCTGCTCCCCTACAGGCAATACTATATACTTCCGATAGTAACCCCCCCCCCCCCCTCCCAACCCTCACTTGTGTAAAAATTGAACACGCGACCTCCGTACACGAAGGAGGTGCAGCATCCGTGTGCCTTGACCCTTGTAAAATTTCGGAATGGCGTCCGAAATAGTCAAATTTCCAGTCAAGAGACTTTAAGGATTCGATCCACTTCACTCAAGGACAATGTAGTACACTTTTGGGCTACGTCCAGTAAGAAAATAGTTGAAAGATCACAAAAAAGTCTGTATGTCGCGTCGGGGAGTCAGACTGCGATTGATCAGCCAATAAAAAGCACCAACTAATTATATATGTAAGCGTTTCAAAATTATGACCGTACATTGTCGTGTCAGCAGACCAGGCCAGCATATTCGGTTGGTTTAATCAAAGTTCGAACTAGGGCATACGGTGCGTACCCGCTCGGTGGGACGAATAATCCACGGAAAAGGTCATGGATAGAGAAGTGCACTATTCTAAACGGCAGTATCACGAGCTTTTGCCGAGCCTCAGTAGTAAAACGATCACAAAAGTGCCGATTGTCCTTGGATTAAAGCATTCCCGTGCATGACAATCTCAAAACAGACTGTACTGTGGATGTTCCACATAACTGCTCATTTGCCTAAAATAAATCTACTCCATATAGTGTTGCTAGGTTTGTAATACGTTTGTCAAAACAAATAAGTTTTGCATAGTATTTCGTTAGAAGGTTTTTTTCATTACTCAGAAAGGGGTTATAAAATGACATTCTTATATACATAGATTATGGATCTTATATAGGTTCAAAGATTAAGATACCATACACCAGTTCCTGATCAGCGAAACAAGTTCATAATGAAAGGAGCGCAGATAGGATTAGTGATGTTGGGAGGTGTCTCCCTGCACGTGGTTACCCACGCGCTGCGGGTGCCCAGTCCCGTATATTTGGATTTTGATCGCATTCGACATTGACCAACAAGCTATGGCGTTCTCTGGTGATCACGGTCGTAAATTTTCGCACAATATATACCCGAGAATACCCTTGACCAACAATGGAATCAAGAGATAAATTGAAGGGATGAGAGGCTAGCCAGTGCGAATCACTCTGCTGGCGTATCGATGACAGTGCGTATGTATAAGCACGAGTGGCTAAAACAAACCCTGTAGTTGTCGGCTAACGAATTGGGAGATCACAAGAACATGCTGCAGAGCACGATAATTCGAAATATCGTGTCACGAAAGTGGATCAAAGATCGGATCAAACGTGTCCTTGGTAGATGTAGCATAGATCTGGCGATGACCGATGGAGATGGATCAAATTCACTCCCATATACAAGGCGATCCTTGAATAGTCCATCAAAGTTGATAACGTAGTCCGGAATGTATATACGAAAAAAGTCTACGTTAATCCAAATGCGGACAGACAGATAGTGTAAAAGAATACCGAGAACCCGGTGAACCAGTGGTTGGAACGCACCGGATATCCGGCTGCGACCTAGATACGTATAATTATCTTCTCACGAGGCTCGACCTTGTACGGACCAAGTCTAAACTAGGCCATGTCTCCGTCTGCTGCGCCTACGGGGAGACAGAGGGAGGAACCCGGCAGTGGCCTATCCAACGGGAAACACCCTCGTGGCATACACCCTTCGTCGATTCTGTTTTTCTGTCTCCTTCTCCCTCTCTCATCCAGTCCCAATTGGTCTAGTGGCAACGTCTAGTGGCAACACATACTGTTGATAATAAACACCCATACAGTTGTTGCTCAAAAACAATTGTATACCTGCTACTTTACGTTTCCTCTGATTGATAACCGATGACAAACACGTGCTTTTAGACGACGCTTAGTCGTAATTTTTTTCCTGTATAGATGTTGCGTCACGAGCAATACATTGCAACTTGAATTGCTGCGATGATTCGCTCTCAGCATTTGAAAAATGTTCATAAAGCCTATCTACCTGTATACCCTGTAGTTATATAAGCCAAACCTGCCTCATATAGTTCACCCCTTCAATGCTTTCATAAATACGGAGTACCGGAGACGGTATAGATCGTTTATGTATTCTCTCCTAGCTGCACGGGCAGAAGCTAGTCGCCGAAGATCGACTGTAAGGTGACTAAGAAAATAATGGCACAATCAGTAAAAGCTCTTAAAAACGAAAATTAAAGGGGGTTTGAATCGATCATTTTTTCGAATTATTCTGTTTATTTATCATCATTGTTTGGGTCGTTACTTTTCAGAACGAGACCATGACATTGCTTCTAGGTCACGAATTTCCAGAGTCCCAGTATCGTACCTGCGAGAATGCCGCTGACCTAGTTATACATGTTAACCGTAAAACCGTCCGATGCTCTTCCATCAGGTCAATTCAGTATTTTCTCTATCTTCACTTATTATTTACCCAGTGACCTGCTATTCCACATCCTCTTCCCAAAAATATCGTACAGTTGTCCGTATTTGAGCACAGAATGAAGGTAGCGACCATTCCGATGGTGTTCACTGGCATGTGGGGAAAAACAGATGGTAAGCCCACGGTTTGCAGTGGCAGGAACGCCGTTATTATTGGAAAATCGTCTCACATTATCGTTCCCATTCCTTCCTTACGATTGCTTCGGGTGAGTTTTATTAGTGGCCACATGCCATTCTCGGTACCGGGGGATATTACTTATTGATGGATACCCCTCCTGGTGTACGGGGGAGCGATGTTACGTATATACGGAACGTCCAGTATTTGTACGTGTTTATATACTCGAGGAAAGCTCCTTGCGAAACCATACTGGGTGATCCATCAAAGGGGAAAGAATTTTTGAGCATTGACAGTCCGTGGGTGAACCTAAGTGATCGCGAAGTTTGTTCTTTCTTTTGAAGCCGAATGGTGTAATGAGAAAGGTGAAGAACACATTGAGAGCAAAGGTGTGGGACACGTTAAGCGATTTTATATTACGTCGAAAGCCGGTGGCGACAGCTCGTTGCGGATTACTGGCGGCAGGCTGGCTGCGACAGTGGATCGAAACTTACGGGGGTGTTGTATCGTTTCTGTATGCTTTGGTAACACGTCCACTCGGGATACGCGAGCCCGGTACCGGTATGTTGTGCTGAGATCCACACTATGGATTACACTACAAATGTACATGCGTGTGTATGTATCAAGATCTATACCGTACCATATAGAGAGGAACGTGCACAACGTGATCCCCAAACGGAAAACGGGGAGATGTATTGTGAGGATTGAAAGCCGAGGAACCACCAATGCCGCGAGCAGGGGTAGGTGGCCAGGTAGATGGGTGGCAAGCTAGAAGGTAGGTGTGTGAACCGCGAGAGCGAATGTAGGTCGGGTGAGAGTGTTGGCCTCTCGACTCGCCTTGACACGAATGCAGGTTATCTTCCTTTCTCGCTCCCTCTCTTCCAAAGGGCTGGTACAATTCTACCGCTGGGTTTATGTCAGGAATACACGGGCTACTTTGGTATCGCTACCGCCGCTGTTACTAGCGCTCTGTTAATACGCTCATGTCGAGTTGCAATAACCGTAATCGGAACAGTAGGAAGATGCTAACACATTCTATATCTATTCATGTAAAAAGTTCGCGTAGAATATGGCCATCAAAATGAAATGGGAGCATTTGGATATTAACAGAACAGAAACAATTCTAATCACAAACGCATCTATCGTAGCTTCGGACTGTGGTAACAAGGTTAGAGATGAAAAAGTTGAAGTAAGGAATTTTTCCTTAACGGGTAGATCAGCAATCTTTGTTATTATAATCTCGACATGTTTCCCATTAGTCTCTGAAAGTCCTTCCTTTTGTCGAGTTGAAAGAAATATTTTAAATTGAATATTCAAAAAAATATAATAATACCAAACAAAGCCAGCAGTCACACACTGACAGTTTCAGTTGGCCAAGACATGCCTGAGGATTTGAGTCGAACTTATTCCATGGATTTTTTTTTCATCGGTATGTAAATATTATATTCGTCACTCGTTGCACGCATAATTTCGTTGACAACATATAGCCAATTAACCAAGGCGACGGCGTCAATGCCAGCGACAAATATTCACTTATGTGTATATCTTGACATGTATAACCCATCCGTGTGTGAACTCAGGCCTGCGATTCGGCGTCTCTCTTCCTCTCTCACAACAGCGTACAAACAGTTGTGTATACACCAATGCGCGGCTTGCGCTACCAAACTCACACCTGAAGAGACACGTTACTTACAAAATGCTACTTTTTTTCTCAGTCCTTAAAATGTTTGCGTCTCATTTGCCAAAGATAATCTTTCATGCAGAGAAAACTAGCTCTAAATGAATAATTTTCATAAATATTTGAACGAAATAAAATACAGTCAAGACAGGTGGGAATTTTGAATTCATGACGGTTTTGTTTAATATCCTAAATAAATTCTTCATCTAACGCATAGTAATGTCTACCGGAGTTGTCTATTTCCTACGGTACAAAAAGTATATTATTCGATATGTATGATTGACCGGAATGTACCGAGGCACGACTCACCCATACAGAATTGGTCTGGTTGGGTGATGGTATATGGTGGTGTTGGTTCGGCGTTCACGGAAATGAGGCTAGCGGGGTAAGCGGGTCTGCCATTTCTCTGTGCGAATGTTGGACTGGATCGAAGGCACAAGGGCGGTTTCTACTGTTGGTTATACATCCATCGAGCAAAAGCCAAACGTATTATCTACTGACATATATAGCATGTACACCTAGATATACCGGTGAAAAGGAGGGACAGGACCGATAAGGGTGGGAGGGGAAGTTCGCCAAGCCCCAGTTTTTCAAGAGTCAAGACACTCAGAAACAGAAAGGCGTATATTTGCAAGTGGGGTAAAAAGGAGGTTTCGCGTGGATGCGGAGACAGGACGAGAGGAGCGGTGCGGTGAAACAGGGAGAGTGCAGCGCCGGGCGTCGGGACGCGGTCACAGGAGGTCGTTCACCTCGTGCACGAGAGCGCACTCGATATCAACCCCCCAGTCAGCCCTCATCTACCCTTTCTCTTGACTTTTCGTTATATCCTTCGCGGTCTATACCTCTCGGCACTCCCAGCACAATGCGAGGCAACCTCTTTGCCGTGCCCTATCAAATGCAGGCTGAAACTACACAGAATCAGGTTCAGAGATGGGAGCTTGTCTATACTAAATACTTCAGGTTCCAGCCAACTTTTATCGGCGTACATCGCAGAGTTATATTAAAAGGGTGTAAGAAACATTGGCATGTACCAACATGGGATGCAGCCCTGGAACAGTGCTGCTGCACTGTTGAGTATAAGGGGCCGCCTACCAATCCTCCACCTACGCGCTGTTATCCTCTTTAAATGCTTACGATCCGCCAAGCATACTCCGATAAATTGATCGGCGCGTTGGTCGTAGACTGGAGAGCGCTCCTTTGCATTATGCAATAGATGGACTTGCATCGATAAACCCAACGCTCGCTCGAATCGACCTACTGGGTCTTATTTCAATATGGGGTAAATGTTGTACCGCACTTGTTTAGCCGCACATGACAACAGGTTATAAGACGACATGCTCAGTTTTCCGGTCCGCAGATCTGATCGTAAAGAGAATACTAATTGAGATCAGCAATAAATTGGGAGCTCTTTGACTGTGTCTAAAGTTTGAACAATACTTGTCCAATTATAATCTCTTTGGGTGAAAAAAGACCAACCGATTTGATTACCGATCGATCGTTCCCACCAATATTGATCATTTTTATTGAGCACCAAAGTGATAGCATTATTGAATACATGTTGAGTTTTTGTAACGATGAAGCGATAAAAGCACCCGCCAAAAAAAACCTCCATTCGTTCGGTCGTGGCCCGAGAGTCAGGGTTTGCCAGGCAACGCGAGAAGGAATATACGGTGAACGTTGAACAGCACCGACGCATCTAGGTTCCATGCAAACCCAAAGATCTAAACCCCCAATTTTATGACAGCTTTCAATGTCGATATAACAAAAATCAACTCTCATAGTTTTTTTATTCCCGAAAACATATTCGATCGGGATACACAATTTTTTTAAACAATTCAATTATCGTAAGTCGTAGAAATTATCGGGCCAATTAGATCGTTGAAAGCTGAATCATTCGATTTTGATGCATTTCATATCAGAATAATTACATCAATTGGTTTTCTATAAAACATTAATTAATGACACTGCCTCGTTCTATGGCACAGGCTTTGAAGAGGGAATCAACAAATTATTATTATTTATTCGATGAAAATCGGTCTTCATTGTGAACATACTAGCTCGATCAAATTGAGAAAATATTTTCTGCAATTCATCAAAATGTTTTGAATAATCTAGCTTATCTAATTGTCCAAATTAATTACGTATGTTTTTTTTTTTACAAATTTCTGGTCGAGGCTGAATCGGATAAGTAAAATTTCGAGGCCAGACTTAAGAAAAGTGTAATGTTGTATAGTAGAGATAATTTGCATTCGAATTCATTCGGGAGAAACGCGTTCGAGTCCCGTGGTCTCTCGAAGGTTGACGAGCGCATGCGGTCGTTTCTCTCGCTCTCTCGCCTCGTTATTCGTATACGAGAGCGCCTTATAACATAAAAGAAAATAAAGAAGGGGAAATGAGATAAGTGGCGCAGATCGCGTGGGATAATGTATCGTGTCATCCTCGTGACTTTGAATAACAATTGTCTGTTGAAACAACGTATTGGGCGATCATCATCGCCATATACTTCGTCGTTTCCGACTCAAAAGCCAATACGTCTTGATGACAAAGTCGAAGCTAAACTAATGTGTCGAATGTATATGTGACTATTACTTCGGCCGTTTTATCACTAAGCAATTCATATATAAGAAGCATTCTGTGAGGACTCGATGAACTGCTCACTCTTCCATCTTCTGACTTCGAAGTGACTGTATTCGACATAATGGAACGGAATATTTTTTTCATTCATTTTCGTCAACAACAAATTTCAAGGTACATTTTTTTGTCAACACAATTCCAACCGATTTTTCTTTATCTATAACGTTTTCTCAATAATACTTTGTTATAGAAGTTTCAAAAAATTTCATAATACGTATAACGTCCATAATTATAAAGAAAAGTAAGTAATCGTATACTTGAGATATTCGCGTTCGTCTAAGCAATTGTCTGCACCAAATCAAATACTCGTCATCCATTGTGTGTACAATACGGAAATGCCGAGAAAAGCGAAAAAAAGCAAGCGGAACGACAGACGGAGAAAGAAAAAACAGTAAGTGAGAGTCGAAGGCATGCGGTAGAGCTGACCAATATTAGCCAAAAGCAAAGAAGTATCTTTATTCCCAATGTGTTTCCTCAAGCATGCAAATGGGAGAGGGTGGTGGAACTTGACGAAACTTTTACGACAAATGTACATTTGGTCTAACGCGTGGGCGAACTTGTACGCGAAGAGCAAACGTTTTCTCTCACTCCCCTTCTTCATTCGCGAATCGCTTTATCAATGGCTCCGAGGCGAAAACTCTTGGTGGAAGATGGCTAGCAACCACCTTCGAGAAACTCTCGCGAGCCAGTTCTCGTGTGCTTCCTCACTCCGTGGAATCTATAGAGCTCCAAACGGAAGTATGGAAGAAAAGGTACACACAGAATAATGTATGGAAAGGGAAGTCAATACGTAGACCATCTTGAGAAAACATTTACAGGCAACTTCGAGTAGATCCAAGGTTTGGACTATAATACCGTCAGAATAAGAAAAGACCCTAGAATCTAGGAAACGTTCTTATCAAATGTTCTTCATGGTTTGAAGGTATTTGAAAGCCTGAGAAGATGAATGATATTCTTTCAACGAGACCAATATTTGCATTGTCAATCTATATATAATATGTTTGAATTCACAAGTCCCTACGTCCTTGATGAAACGATAATTATCAATTTGACGATTAATCATAAACATATAAATGAATCAAGTCTTGAAACTTGAAAACATATTTTCCTAAACTAGGAATCACATTTCTCAATTACTCTAAGCTTAATAAGTATAAATATATATTATATTCAATAATACTTTAAATGGCTGATTTGACATGAAAATACCCATGGATTTTATACAATAAATGAAAATTGTTGAAGAAAATAAAAAGTACTCAATATCCACATCTCTCTTTTTCTTTATCTTCCTCTTTCTTGGCATCCAGCATTCAGAAGGATAATAGTCGTAGCATTCTCATGATAGACGGGAAGCTGCTAATTTTACTACGTTTCTTACAGTGCACGTCGTTTGCCCAATCCTACGCCGTCTGTTCTGTGGGCTGTACATTAAGAAAAGCAACGATGTATTTCATTTATGAACATTTCCATTCGAATCAGCTCAATTTCGTCGAAATTGAGTCCAATTACTTTAATTAGCACACCTTTTTTTAGCAGTTCAAGCACAAATGAAAAAATATTGTTTATTAAACTAACTCTATCGAAAATTCATCAAATAAATGTCTGTCAAAATCACCTGTTTTGAAAAAAGGATCTAATTTACTAAAGTGAAACAATTTTCTTTCTGTTTAAGTGCACTAACACAGTGAGTACGACACGAATCCCCCGTGAGCATATCTTGCCTTGATGTACAAAGTGCACAGACTTACCCTTGAATACATACACACATACACACACACACACATAACCGCGCGTGCCAACTGGTGTATCACGAGCGATACTTACTATAATACCGACGTACACCCCTTTGATTCTACATTCCAGAACTTCTGGGCAAGTCACGTCCCGGAAGAGAATGGATTCTGGAGGCACTCGTGCGGGCTTGCTACGGAAAACGGGAAGAGGGCGAGAGAGAGAGAAGAAAAGCTTCAGTGATGGATGAAGAAAGTTGGATCGAGCTAGTGGACGAGTATCGAAATAGAATCGTAAAAAAAGTAATGAAACGTCCGGATACCTGTATATACATACATGGACGTGCAAGTTAAATGGAATTCTTGAGACACCGACCGAGTCTCTGAACGTTCGGCTATGCCGAAAGGTGATTCTTAAAAATTGCGACGCGATTCTTCAAAATTCTCTCACACCATTTCACGGCCATTCTGTCACGAGCCATTGGAATTATTGGATGTAATTCGAACAGATATTCTCTATCCACTATATTTATATATATCAGCAAGTTATTTAAACGGAACGATAACCTTGCTACAATTTCAATTTGTAATTCGCGGCTTACTATAAGCGATCAAAATTCATTTCGATCAAAAAAACTATTCAACTATAACGAATTCACTGATGGTCAAAAGGTTTTCATAAATCGTTAGAATATATATTTTTAACACTGAAGATTTGTTAATCGAAAAGTTTTCACTTTTCGGTGAATTAATAATAAACCTATTGTCAAGTTTATAACTACGAGTGACACTTTTAGGTGTGGTCTGCGGTCCTCTTCTCAACGTAGCAACCAAAGTATCGTTACCAAATTTATCGACAATGTCGCAACATCTTTAGCATCATACTTGTATAGCTTTAATTTTTTGAATTATTTTAGTCAATGCCGCTGTTCTAATTTCGATTTTCGATAGATGATTTTTTCTCAGTCGATCGAACTGAACGATGAAACAAATTGTCAAGGCCAAGACATAATCAGGCGTGACGTGTTTTAATTTCGTGAAGAATTTCTCGTTTCGTCGATACACCAATAAAAATGATTGAAAGTAGACATCGTTCAATTGATTGATGAGCGTAATGAAATGCGTAATTGGACTAAATACTTACGAACGAGGATATTTCCGACGAGGGTAGCCGGTAGACAAAAAACGATAACGAGGACATCGGCGATGGCGAGATTGACGATGAAGAAATTGGTGACGGTTCGCATCCTCGGTGAACGATAAACAACAGCGATAACAAAACTGTTGCCGATGAGGCCGATTACGAAAACGAGCATATACGCGATACAATATATCGCAGTCATCGATATACTGTGTCTGTAGAAACGATCGGGTGCGTGCTCGACTGGAAAATTCCCGTTTTCACTGGCGTTAAAGAGCAAGCCCGAGGTTTCCTCGATCCTCGATCTTGAACTAGCCGTAACGAGATCGGTTAGAGAGCTGTTGAAATATTCTCGCAGATCGTCCTTCGTTTGAACGAATACATCGTTACCGATCGATATGTGCGGAGGATTGATCGTCGTTAGTCCAACGTTTCCGTTGGTTCTTCGACGGGTGTCAATGTCGAATTCCTCCGAGTCCGGCAATCTTAGTGACGCCATCTCCAGCAGTCCCGAAGGAGGCTGGAGCATTGGCTGAATTTTCAGCGCGAAATCGCGTAACGTCGTGTCTACCATTTAGCAATCTCAATTTATCATTTGTCGAAGTATTTTCTCCTCTTGTGTATATTTAAAAAATATATACCTCTATTATCCAAAACATACGAGATTATAGAGAAGGCGGTAGCTATATGTATAGGTTTGTTATTGTGCGCCTTTCTACTCGGGCGCGAGCTTGCGATGTGGTAGGAAACACCACACCTGGGTTGACCCAACTTTACGTTGCACCTTTCACGTGGCGGATATTTCCAACGCCGACGCCTCATCTACGGCAAACTCGTAGGCACAACAATTGTTTCCTTGTTAATATTTTGCAACAAGTTCGGCGAGCATTTTGCATATAAACAATTAAATATATACGATTATTTATGAATATTTATTCAAAGATGACACAAGATTTTTTTTTAATCCTTGGTAATGCTTCAATTTAAGATTAGTCCAGTTGGCTTGGTGGAAAGAGTAAAAATCATAAGATGAAAACAACAATTGTCGCAAGAGTTCGGCGAGTTCGTGTTCAATGGAACTTTGTTGCACAGAGCAAAGCGTATAGGACGAGGCAAGTAAAAAAATCTTTTTGCCGAGGGTAGAATGAAATGAAACAATAGGAGGAAGTAGAGAAAGGATAGAAGACAGATGGATGAAAGAAGGTCTGACAAAACTTTTATCGCGTCCGGATGCTGCAGGACTAATGAGTCCGCTTTAAGAGACGATCGCGCACTGTTTGAGATGCGCCCGTGAAGCGGCGAGCTGTCTGGCAAAGCTCCGGAACTGCGCAAGCGTCCGACTCGACCGCACACACGAGCAACGCCACATGCACCTTATACTATATCATAACATAACGTTTACATATAAATTTAGATATACCCACATTATGTATACACACACACACGTATTATTTAGTATGTCGTGTACTCAGCCTGGCCCATTCGAAACATGCTGTACGCAATTTTCCTCTTGCCATTTTCGAGTCATTTTCGGTCAATGTTTATCTCACCAGGCTGCACCGTCTTCAATTCACTTATACCATCATTTCATTATGAGAGCAATAAATAGTTCAGCGAGAGGTTCAAAGCTCCGTAATCCTATTGTACAACATTGGGTTACAAAAGCACGTTATCAAAACATCGATTGATAAATCATGAAAGATCCTTAAAGTCGGCTAATTTTTTCAATACAACACCGAAAACTTTGTATCTGTGATGCCGTGTACGTAAAATTTCATTTTTGCATCATGTGATTCTTATGTTTTGTGTTTTATTTTTTAAATCTCTTTTCTTTTCTGCCTGACCAGGCTACAGAACTTTTGTCGTGTACCAACAAATACATCTTTTTGCGGATATTTCATTGAAAAAAATCTAGGTTGACGATGACATTTAGTTATTACGAATTGAAATTTCGTTTGAAAAAATGAAAAATGATTTTTTAAATGCAATAATATGCTCTATTTGTCCAAGAGTTATTCACCGTACTTATCGAAACAAATGGTGTTGATGATAAATTATAAAAAGAAAGAAAAAACATACGGCAGACGCTTTGAAATAACACACATCCATTCATACACATATACACGAAACCATCCCATATACGTGCTATAAATGTGATAAGAAACTTTTAAAAACACGATACAATATTGTTCGGAATAAAATAAAATTTGTGCTCGTCGATCTAAACAGAGAATTATCATTTTCGCGATGACTTTATTCAAAATTGAGAACTATACGATGTATGATAGACAAAATAGCAAAGTTGTATACGTTTTCGAATAGAGAGTTCAAATAATATTTTAAACCTGAAGGAGATAATTCGCGATATGTTCTTTTTATTTAACCAGAGATCGAATCATGATGTAGAAAATTGTACTGCTGCGGTTAATGAAAATTTGTTGCCTAGTTATACTCGACTGCGTCAAATTGAATTTAGTGTTTGCTTGCTTGAATAACTAATTCAGGAATATAATTACCGAGATGGAATGAGTGTACGGAGACGTGGAATATTATCCAAGAATATCGAATGACGTGACCGAAGATTCGTTAATTTTTCGTCGATCAGACGGGAGTTAAATTTTGATCGGAATATCTCACTTGAACCGTGCCAATGACAAGAATCGTTGATTTAATCATTCGCGACTATCGCATTACTTTGGCCCACCTGTCTTGAAAAGTAATATTATACAGCTGTATACTGCTCGAAAAAATTAACGGTTCACCTCATTTACGAGCTCTCAAGAATGATGATCTCACAAATGACCGCTTGATCTGCTTCAATTAAATGCTTTTCAACGCTAATAATTAATTTGTTATTGAACATACATAAAAAATGCGTTCTGATCTCCAGATTCGTTATATCTACAATACATACAATGCATATCTACTTCTCATAATTACACATATATATAATAATCAATATTCCAATATGACAAGCACTTGAGCGTAAACGTACCGCCTTATCATGATATACAAAATTTATGGGTCACCGAAGGTAGACGCAAATTGTATGTTAACCATATTTCTTTTTATATACTCGATGCCTTTAATGGGAAAAATTGTTTCGAACAAAGATTTTTTCCCAGAACTCCTAGAAACTAAGAATAGAATTATCATTAAAGTTTCCATATATACGTGGTCAATGGTAGTAACGAATATATCTTCTCTACGGCTGTAATATCCATACATAAATGATAACAAAAAGGAAACTTGTTTGTTACGTCGTCGGTTATTGACCGGGCGCGCTATGGGTCTCGCAACAGCAAGTAATACTTCGTCACGAGGGGACTGGGGTTTCCGATATTTCCAACAAGAGGAATAACGCCTTTAACAAATGTGTTTACTCGAATAATGCCAATATTCTTAACGCATATTATTGAGATGTTCTTTAATAGTGGTGACCTTTATCTATAGATTCGGGTGCGATATAAAAAAAAGTCTGTGGCTGTGTTATTTATACGGTAGACAAGGTGAACACAGCCACACTGCTTTTCTATTAAACTCGGTAGACACCGCTTCGTACGAACTTTGTATATTTATTTTAAACTTATCTGCAAGGCCCTCCTGCTACAACATGCCCTTATGACCTACTGAGGGTCACTTTCAGGTGAATTACTAAAATGGATGCAAGCTCGGCTCCAGTAGCGATTGGTTCCTAACCTTGTGTTTTTTCTTCCGATGTTGAAGCAAAATACTTTCGCAGTCTCTCATTAATAGCATATTGATATTATAGTTGCCGCTATAAGAGTAACTTCTAGACAGTGTCATAACCGTTGGAAGCTAACATTTTTTTCATATTTCAAAGGTATAGTTCTCTAAAGGAAAAGTTAACACTTGCACAATTTTATAGAGTGCCTCGGGTGTGAATTGGTAAGAAAAAAGGTCGTGGCAATGCCGTAGTAGACAAAAACACGATAAGGAGTCTGATAGGAGACCGAATTAAGTCTAAGCAAAAAAAAGAGAAGGACATCCGGTCTTTCATTCGCGACAAAGTTCGTATTGAGCTCCATAAATCTCGGTGCAACGTCGAGAGCTATGTGCTATGTGTTCCTCTAGGAAGCGTGATTTTTTTGTTTACCTTAACGGTTGAGGAACAAGAAAAGAGCGGAACAGGGAGGAAGAATTGTTGAGAGCCCTCAGGATGCGGCCAACTTTCTTCGTCGATCTTTCAACTCGATACGATCGCCAACCACGACCCACACAGACCTTCTCTAGAGACCTAAAGAGATCCTCTTCTCTGCCGAAAAACTCGTGAAAGATTAAAACTTTCGAAATTTTCACGTTTCACCAAAGTGCGAATACCAAATTTTGCCCAAGAATTCAATCACCCCTCATTCTTCGGCGAATTCCCTTCCAGCATTTCAAATACAGTTCACATTTTCTCTCGCGCCATCCAACACCTATTTTCCCGCTATGCAGCATTTGGTCCATATATTCACCTTGAACTCGGCTTCGTTGGCAATTAAGCCTTTTTCTCTTTTCTCACTCCTTTTTTCTCTTTCCGGCGCCAGCGTTTACTTGATCCTAATTGCAATTTAATCGACCCTCCGAGCTCCCTCTATGCGCTGAACGCCTACGGGTCATTCGCGAGAAAAGAGAGCAATGAAAAAGGGGAAATTTTTCACGTACTTCGGTTAATACAATAGTATGAACCACTCCAGTGGCTCATTTATTTTTCAATTCTTCTTCCATTCCGTTTGAGCATATCAGCCACTAAGGTAACCAGTTTTACTTGAAAGTGTTCGCGACACGGGTCAAAAGCGATAGGACAAGGAGTTGAATCATTCGATTTGTGGTAGGAGATATTAAAACCAGTGACAGTCACCGATGTGTTGCACCAGCCAATGTACGATGAAGAGACAACAGAGAATAAAAAACAAAGTGTATACGATGGAGAAGAATGACGAGGAGAACAAGGTCAACCAGACCGCTGACTACCCTTGCACCATGCAAGGTGGTTCGTCGTCTTGGTATATACATCTCGCTCTCGTTCACTTCTCGTTCTCGTTGAAAGTCGAGAAAAGCTCAAGTGCCGTGTATTTCTTGCAAGCCTCGATATACGACACGTGAGAGAGCTCTGGCTCAGGCGCTTCACTGATTAATGACCGTCCTTAATTAATCATACTCTTGCCGTTGAGAGACGAACGCTCGATCCCATATATAAATATATCTATATTAAAATTGAAAAAAAAAATCATAACATATATAAATTACCGTTCTAAGGGGTCCCGTTTATAATTGGATAACGCGCTCGTCGACGAGTTAAGATTGAGAAAATTTTATGAATTGGAAAATGGTGAAAAGTGTGATTGAACGCCATGACGGGGGTATCGTCGTCCATGGGTCATGACGAAAAGAAAAAGAGTAAAAAAAAGAGAGTAGACATAAAGCCTGAAGGGCGAGGGAAATGCGGAGCTTCCCTATTTCCCTTTTTCTCCATCCTCCGGGCGGAAAAATGGAGATAAAAGCGAAAGAGTTGGAAAAAGGGGGTGAATGCGAAGAAGAGAAAGCGACTGTGGATATGCTATAGTATATTATGAACGGGCTGATTCACAATGTATGGAAAAGCTGATACTAACTTCAGTGCATGTACTGAAAAATGAAATTAAAGAAAAAAAAGCACTGTTCTCGAGGTTATAAAAACATCTCGTTTAAATAAGAAAGATTTACCGAACTTGAAAAAGGACCAAGTTTGAAAAAAAAAGTTGTTCGAAGCCAGTGTAATTTTGTTCCAGCATCCAGCAAAAGAGGAATATTTTTTCGCGTATTTGAAATTGAGGTCAAGCACCTTATTACTTCTTTTTATGCAAGCGAGGCAGCCGTTAAAACGTTCAAGGTCGAAAATATGAATATATCAAGGAGAGACTTGAGTTTATTGTAATAATATTTATTTTTTCAATGCGTAGAACTACATTTTCCAAGCTAAAAAAATGTTTGAGTGAACAATAAGCAAATATCGTTCGACTCGTATACAATTTTTCCACAAGATACTTCTTTATACGTTACATTGTACAGCCATGGTACGAATAAGCTCGTATAGTCACAGCATCAGAGAAGGCTTGCCCTAGTAACGATACAGCATCCGCTAGTACCAGTCGAGGCCCTATAATACAATATTGGTAAAGCTCTCCACGCTTGGGTAATTTTCACAACTTCGGGGTCACCGGTCAAGGTCACTTTACATCAATTTTTTTTTTCATTTAGACCAAAATTATGTCATAGCCTTACGTCCTTTCCCAGCTGATGAGCTAATTGACGATATACGTTGAGCTAAATAAATTAAAGAGTGAGCTTGGAAAATTAGTAGATCATCTTTACCGATGCAGCCTCGAGATCCTGGAGTAATTACCCCAGTTTATATGTATATGTTATCGCCAAGCCCGATTTCAACGTGAATCATTATTTTCTAGGCTCAACTAGTTTATCCTAGGAGGACTGTTACGCCAGTAACCCATATTAGACAATGATATTTTCCCCGCAGGAAGAATAGAATATTCAAGGGTCGTGGAACACGTCGTTTTTCATAAGTGCAATTAAATTATCAGGATGGATAGAAATATCAATTAATATTTCTCTCGGTGGTAATTAATTGAACTTTCTATTCCGGTAACTCATTGTTAGCTCGCAGTAGACTCAAATGATATCGTTTCCTCGAATCCTGCTCATAGAAAGAAAAAATAAATGATCGCAATTATCCAATTGAACGATTTTTCATTGGAAGCCACGATTTTGCTGGATGGAAATGCAAGATTTATTGCCACGAAAGTTTTCTATCCGGCTTGTTCTTTCGTAGACTGATACGATCAAGACGTTTTGCAGATGGATTGAGGGGGGTTTTTGTGAAAGCGGAAGGCGACCTTGATAGTCTGATAATTAAACGCGTGAGAATGAGAAGCGTACAGCGAGCAAAGGCCCAGTCACGATTCGACCTTTCGCCTGTATTTGAGGGGATGAAAAGAGGGAAGTAGATTGAACGAGAGTGGGAACTGGAGCAAGATCGAGAGCAAGGACGAGCGAGCAAAAGAGTCAGAGGGTGAAAGGAAGACGAGGATGAGGAGGAGGAGGAGGAGGAGGAGAGACAGAGCGAGAAAGTTGAAATCAGAATGAAAGGAAAAGCGCAAGGGTCGAGAGTGCCGGAAAGAAGTAAAAGAAAGGGTTGCCGGTCAGGGTTGTAAGGCTTATGAAAAATACGAAACCGTTTGAGCACATTGCTAATATGTAAATGGGCAAGGCGTCTCTCGTTTATAGGACGTCGGAAAGACCACCACCGTCGGACCAAATGAATCATCCTTAAATGGTCGGCTTGCTCCAATTGCCCGATTGTTTCTATTCTATGGACGGCCAGTTTATTCCTCTTTCTCGGCTTTTGGGTACCGTTGGCCTCGGCGCTACAATACTACATACCTACAGAGCCGCCCCCTATTAGGTCTCGTGGTGTCAGGGACAGTTGCCTTTTTAACCCCCTCTACGAACCGCAATTTTTAATCTTCAAATTATAGGCTTTCTTTATAGAATGTCACGGGAGGGCACGAAATAATCAATTTTCATTTAGCATCGAAATATTCATTCGTACTCATGCCACTCTGCATTTTTATTTATACATGTACAGGTAAATATATTTATATTAATATATGTATATCAATATGATAAATTAATTATTTCACGATGATGCGCATAGGTACATAATTTACATGATTATTTTTTTACAATGATAAATACAGGATGATCGTGCAAGTATTGCGAGATAATCGTTTGTTGCTTTATGGTAACGCAAACATAGAGGTCATCATCGATCTATTGGATCGCAAATGATTTTTTTTCCTTTCTCATTCTCTAGCTCTGTTTTAATCGACTCTATCTTCCTCTTTGTTTCTGCAGCCCTTTGTACAAGTATACTCGGTATGAAATATCGCATTTTGCCTATTTCATTTTTCTAGCTCGGTCTATCATCATACAAAATTATTATTTATATCTTGAGCACCATAAGCAAGTGGTCGACAAATTAACGCGATTACAGAATTGGCAAATCTTCATCACCAGTACAGAGTATGACTCGAACCCCCCGGACCTAAAAACAATAATCGATTTTGACTAAAGCGAATAAAATTCGATTGAATGCTAAATGCAAATTTTCAATCGATTTTAATGACAATTGTCTTTGACCAGTAATACTCACCGTTCAAATTATTGGGATCTTCCTCGTTCGTTGGCAATTCTGTGACAGTACTGGCACGATCCCGTATCAAGGTACGAGTGACGTTGTAACCTTCGTGCAAGCTTTTATCGTACGACAAGGAATTGTTGCTGGCACTGATCGCTCGCTTCCTCTTTTCGGTATTACTCCGGTATCGCGTCTCGCGTTGCTCGCGTTGAAGCGTCGTACTTTCTCGAGGATACATGGCAGCCTCAAAATTGGTGAAAGAGTGCAGACGATGCCTACGCCCTACGGTGTTACTGTTTCCGCTCCTTGTGATGCTCGTTAACTGTTGCTGAAGATCGTTTCCCGTAGCGTGAAGCTCGTGGCCCCGTGAGAGCTCGTTGCTCGCACCGCTACGATGGAGCGACTTGAGCGAGTCCTCGTAACCACTGAAACGAAAATGCAAAAGTTTCAAAGGCAGCTCACCTCGAAACTGATCTCGTGTACTGTTATATTTTTTAACGATTATTCATATTCAAACGACGATATCGAGCCAAAAGAACGTGAACGGTATCGTTCGACCCGCTGTGTATACTCCAGTCAACCCTTGAGCTATCGGCGATAGAAAATATTCTAAAGGTCCTGAAAAGTCTTTGACAAATCCACCCACCAGCGAGTGCCGCCCACCATCTTATAATTAACTTCGAGTGAAGGTCAAGTACGCACTTGCTACTGTCGCCACTGGAAGGACTCGAGGAGTGACTGCAGTGACAGGCTCGCGCGACAATTCCAGAATCTTGTCCGCTCGAGTGTAGCGAAGTTGCGGAAGCCTCCAGACATCCTCCAACGGCGGCAGCAGCAGCGGTGGCGCTACCATCACCGGTAACCGATCTCGCGGTACGCTTTCCGCTCCCCACAACGCTGCAGCAGCGCGTTCTGCACCGTTCAATTCGTATTTAATACACACGGATCAATTTCAACAATCAATCTATTCGAATACGAATCTCAATCGCTAATAATTCACTAATTTCCATTGAATTCCCACGATTATTCGAACGTTCAACGATTAGTTCGAAAAATAATGGCTTTTGTATTTTCATTGAATCCCACCTATATTTATTTTATTACCAATATTACTAAATCATCAAATAATGATAGCAAGATCGACTGACTTACCCTCGATGATGATGACGAACGCAGCTCGGTTCGTGTTCAAATTGACTGAGTCTTCGGGTCGTCATTTCGTTAGCAAAAGGTTCAGGATCGTATCGTAGACCGTCGACGAAGGTTGGAAATAGTGGTGGCCCTTTGCGTAAGGTGGTATTCGCTTCGGTGAGCGTAAAACCAATTGGGCCACTGGCACCGTATATTCCAGAGCGTCTTAATCGATGTCGCCTAACGAGACACATAATTGCAAAAGCTAAATACCACACACTCTTGTACTTTATTCCGTTTCCGAATTTCTATATTTTATCGAACTTTCAAATATTATCATCAAATTCCGATATAACGTTTCTTTATTATTCGCTCAGTAATTGTTATATTGATGCAGACAGATAGACAGGAGCGAAAGAAAGTTTACAGTAAAAATGTCATATTCAATTCTGTACAAATTTTAATTCCATTTCATTTTTTTAGCGTGGTAAAAAAACACTTTTCAATTCATCTTCGATATGCAATTATTCGAAACGTGCCAAGATACCTCTCGCCATAAAGCCGAGCGTTAGTGTAACTTTGTGTATGAGCCAGATGACTGAAATCCCGGAGCAGAAAAAAGCAGCGTCAAGTCTAGTATCGATTTTTCGATCTTCATCCGAGATTGTGGCTAAGACACGCGAAACACTGAGCAAAATATGGACTTCGCCGAGTAAATGCATACTGTATTATGTATTTTTACATAGATATGTGTACGGGTCGATTAATGCAAAATCGATAAGTTTATTTTCACACTTACATTATTCGATGCGACAATTACTTTATTTTGTTTTCGAAATGAGGTCATTTAAATAATCAGATTTGTTTTAAAAGAGGAAGAAATATTTGGTTGTTAAAATATTCGAATTTGTTTTCTGAAAATCCCCAAACCTACCAATGACAAAAATCAGTAAATAAGGAACAAAACGGAGATAAAGGCTTATAATGATTAAAATGTAAAGCATGTTCGCTTTGCTACAATATACTGTTGTACTATAGTTGGATACTACAAATATTCATAAGCTTACTCGGGAAATGAGATTCGTGACGCTCACAAACGAAACCTAAGAAAGCAACCGGGGCAAATACTTCCGAGATATCGAGCGTTGGCCTTTTTCTTTCTTTAAACGAAAATATTTCATCTACGAGAAATATTTCCTTTTTCTCTGTCGATGAGTTTGGCGAAAGATTGCCAATATTTTAATAGCACGAAATTATTCCGTTAAATAATCAACTTCGTTCACGACGACCGTTCGAAAACTATTAAATTACAAAAATTGTTACATTTTTTTCAACCTAAGCTGATACGTCGTTCGTATTCCACTTATATTTTGCTCGGATACAAAAGTAGCACAAGTTTTGCGACTTACGAAAGTTCATCAACCTCTGGCTGATCAAGATAAAATCTCTTACCGTTTATTACGACGTACGCAGGTGACGCATAGAGCAGTTACGAGTGCACCGACGAAAACAACGCATCCGAGAACGACCACACCAACCTCGAGGGTCGAGAGTAAATAACGATTGTTGGCTCGCCTCGGTGTGCTGCTAGCAATCTCGAGCATTCGGTATCTCTCTAGCTCGTCCTTTATCTCCAATTTCTTCGTACGGAATACGCTAGAATTTCATTTTTTTTTCTCTTTTATTCAGGATTGCCACATGTACGAGAATAAGAGTGTTACATGAAAAACGTATCAAGACACCGAAGAACTCTTGGATTTCTATTACTCCAGCGTTTCAACTTTTCTTTTGCATCTAATATTTTGTCCTCGGCATTGGCAAAAATACTGTTAACCCTCATATGTCACAACTTTGGAATTTCCTGCAGATTGCACCATAAGTATGGCAAACCCGAACACTTTTCGATCGCTAATATCTCAGAGCCAAAAAATAATCGGTTTTAACTTGCTTTTTTTTAACCATATATTCAGAATCTTAAAAAATCGATAATCATAGTTAGAACATTCAAGAATTATAAGCTTTGAAGATGAAAATACAACAAAAAGAGTTGAAAAACCCTTGTTCAGATGACTTTTTTTAAAGATGACCGTTTCGGTCATCTTTAGGCTTTGGTAGGGAATCTGTAGTAGGGAATATTGGCCAGACGAAAATAAGGCTCCGGTTTGTCAGACCCGTAGTGACAGCGGAGAGTTAAATAATAAAAAAGTGTTTACTTACTTATGCAAAGTTTCCATATCTATCATGACGTTCAGATCAGGATCGACCGCGTACAGATACATATCGGTACTATGAGGAACCATAAAAAATGGTAAGTATGAAATGAGGAATTTGGGATTTCGATTTGACGGAAGTCTTTTCATTTCCATAAATAATAGAGATATTAAACGTCCACTCACGATTCAGCGTCAATAAGATTTTTTTCAATGTGTGGCTCTAGTTTTCTCACTCGTACGTCGAGTCCCGTTACGTTTCGCAAAGCGCTGCAATAAGAGACAAAAAAAATTAAAAATTACACCCACTACCAACATTATAATCATTTTTTTTTTCAAT
>JABSMR010014629.1:0-18506 GCA_018902295.1 Dusona sp. PSUC_FEM 10030013 | reverse complement strand
GCTGATTCAGTTCCATTCGTTTTGCCACCATTAACGTCTGCAAAAGTTGTTTCCCATAAGCGGCCGTGTTGAATTTATATGTTTATAACTACTAAATTATTTAGTGAAAAATTGTAAAATAATTAATGTATTTTTATTTCATCAAGAACTATCATCCCTTAAATTTTCAAGAATTTGGGCGTTTTTTTAATATCCATCCAGTAATGCCTTAATAAAAATAATGAAAGTAAACGTATATATGAACTCTTTCATAAAATATACGGCACTGTTTGGTTGAACTTTTGCGATAAATTTACAAAAATGATAATGTTCATGCTGTTTTTATTGAAAATTTATTCTCAAAAGCTTTTAATTTGAGGATTTTATTGGTTGGTGTGTTTTAAGAGGGCTGTGGAAAGCTTCAATTAACACTTGTAACCCGTACACTTAATAGTTTTGACTATACAATCAAACTGTGGGAATCTCTCACTTGTACCTTCGATTAATCGTCTGGTTCTCCATGGGCAAACGTTTTTCCAGTTAATGGCGAGATGGTGGTCTAATTGGAGATGGAAAAGATAATTGCAAAGTAAACATCGAGTAGAACAGAGTTTTCGTACAAAGTACACGGTTGATATAGTATCTTGGCACGTTATTCCTTCGAGATAGAAGAAAAAAGTATATGTATATATGTATATAGATATATATATACATATCTGTTCACTCGAAAGATTCACGCCCAATGAACTCATCCACCGGTACATCAATATTGAAATTCCGTTATCACGGGAAACCGCGAACGATCCCAACGATTCGACGAATGCGCCTCCTTTTTCACCGCTTGTTACGAAAAGAGATTACATTACGAGATCTTTTTGCCTACACACACATATATATGTATTCATATATAGATGTAAGAGTTTCTCATTGGGTTTATAGCGGTAAAATAGTTATATATCACAATTGTGAGCTTGCGTACCGTTGCTTGAGCGTGGAAAAGTGAAGAATAAAGTGAAAAAGAAAGAGAGAAGTAAAGGCAAAAAAAGATCGTCAACCGTGGCTAAAGTGGAAGAGACTCTCAAGTGAGAGACGGAGGAAGGGGAAGGGGTGAAAAAGTAACCGGAGATCTCGCCATTACACCCGCAAACCGCACATCTCACGTGCTTGGGGCTATTGCACGGGTGCCCGCAGAACTTTATATACAAAACCCGTCCAACTATAATATACCCATTACTCCCGAATCAAAGTACTATCCTTGTTAGATTGTCGGCGATTTTTTTTTGTTTTTTCACTTCTCAAGCGTTATACGATTCGCTCATCCTCGACTCCCGTTTTCCTGCGAAGCCGTAAAACTCGCGCCCGTTTAACGCTGTCATCGTGCGTATATATATGTGTTCTTATAAGAGTGGAAGTGTATGCTGCTGTAATGAGAAAAAGTTGGCGTCAAGTTGCTTTACGAAGAGGCGAAACTTTATACAGTTCTCCAGTTGTGGAGAGCAAGCCTTTGGTTGCTCCCTGCGCTATCCTTCACTTTGCTTTTTCAACAGAGGCGTCAAACCCAAACCCTAATACATCTAAAACACATTTTGATACTTTTCGAGCTTCCCCACTCTCACCACCAATACATATATTTCGCTTTTGTTTTCTGGCTCTCACATCCATATGCCAACCACCAATCGACTAACTTTTCATCCACAAATTTTAACATGTACACTCTGCCAGCCCAAAGTTTCCTTTCTCTCGGATCTCCAAGATCTAGATCTTAGACCGAACTTTTAGGCAGCAGTGTATTATCATTGTTGGCTCGTAATACCGGACCGACAACTTGCAAACATACTTGATTACGTGTACGAGGTTGCGAGTCAGACACGGCTCAACCAATATTAATGTACCGTGGTTCTTCTAGACTCAAAGACATCCAGTTGGTGTAATGTATACCAAACTTATAGATGTATAACTTATATAACATTATTTGATGATAACAGCTCAAGTTACACGAAATTCAGATGGCAAAGAGGTAATCACAAGCTTTTGTTAAGCAGCAGCTTATTTACAGACCGGAAATATGTAGTCTATATAACTGGAGCGTCGACATCGAGCTAATAATTCTTACCACGTTCAAGCAACTCCGGAGGGCGAACAATCGGGCCTAAGTAACTAACAACACGAAATATTTGATTCGAAGCTCGTATCGTCGCGAGTTGCTCGCGATTTATACGGTATTCGAAAGGATTTAGAATGTGGTTATCGAAAAGTGGAGGTAAAGATAAGTGCGTACGTGATCAACGTACTGACGATTCATACGAATCCGGCACAACTTCGTTTCAACCCTTCCTTCCCACAGCAAAATAGCACGAGGATCGATATACCTAACCTACAAAAGCGTACCAGTTAAATACGAGATTCTAGGTTCCATGGCATGCGGATACTACCTGTTACTCACCCCTCCCCGCCGCTCGCTCTATCTCTCTCTCTCTCTCTCTCTCTTTCGCTCTTATGCCTTGAATCTCCAAAGCCCATTGATGAAAGTTTACTCTGAAAGCTACACGTACAGAGAAACAGGGCAAATCGTGGTACCTAAGGAAATATTGTGTTATGATTGATTTTAATAAAAGATATTTATTTATTTTTGTTCGTAATAAAAAAATCTACTGAATTTTTTTAAATTCCTCATGAAAGCAACAATTTTTCAATACCCATTCGTTGTCAGTAATCGATGAAAATGTTTCACAGAGGAAGCATGCAATACTCACAAGATCACTATACTGTGACGAGCCAATCGAACGCAAATAAAAATAAAACCGACAAATCTAAAGTCAAAAACAAAAGTTCACCTTCCGCAAAGTCTGTAAACGTCAAAGATGGTGTTTAAAATGATTTTCATTTCGGATTCACTCTCAAAAGTGCACAAGGCCAGCATGTGATTCGATAAAAATCATAATTATTTAATAAATGATAATAAAATAATTTAAGAAATTGGAACATTTTATAAGTGCCCCGCATTGCCGCGGTCTCCCCTAGACATGGAATTGAGATAAATTATTTCGACCTCGTATTTTGGAGGAATTCCGTTGCTCAGTGAACTGAATACTGTGAAGATGAATGCGTTCAATGTAGATTTTCACGGAAATATACACTAATTGATTATGCAGGGACGTTTAATTTGATGTCAATGTGGTATCACCTCAATACAAATCGGTCTTTTATGTTTTCAAGAGCGACATCATCAATATTGAATACGTATTAGCAAGATAATGACAAAAGTGCATAAGAAAATATCATTCTTACACGTTTTTGGATTCATGTAACGCAATAATTTGCACTATAAAAGTAAATTAGGAGAATAAAAATAAAAAAGTAAATATGTGATGGGAAAAAGAGGAATTTAATTAACAGACAACTCGCGCATTATTTTCTTTTCATTACAAAATGAACGTATTTATTCTCTTTGTTTGATTCGTCGAATTTGATAACTGGTAAACAAAAAAATACAGTAACGAGTTACGAATGAAATACGTTACGCGATCGTTTATTTTCATTTTCTCGATTTTTCCATTTTCTTCCCTCTATATACAATAATAATACAATAATACAATTAAATTCAATTTCTAAGAAATATGTACTAATGCGAGCGTCGAGAGGCTTCTTCGTTGCTTCGACTGTGGGTGTGCTATTTACAAAAAAGTAGTTACATTATTTACATAGAATCTCTTAGAGTCTAATAAGCGTCGAGTGACTTGGACACTCACAGTCGGCAATCTGTATATATAGGAACGAGATTTGTCTCACTCTATCACTCACACACTCATCCACTCTCTTTTTAATTTCTTTTATACAACGATAACCCGATCGAACAATCGGAACAGCCAGCGAAAAAATATTTTTCCTCTCTTTCTTTGAAAAGAAATTTATATAACAAAACGTGCAAATGGAATAAAAAGTAATCGTCGAAAAAATGATTGACATTATCAAACAGTTATTCCGTTCTTATCGTAATTTAATTATTCTACGAGTTTTCGCAGAGGCAGTCTTGAGAATGAACATCTGTGGGGAGCGAGAAACAAGTTTATTTCTCAAGAAGGGAAAGTGGGAGCTTTTACAATCTTCCAAAAGTTATCTTGAAATATTGGCAATAAACAAGACGTTTTCGTACAACCGTGTAGTTTTTTCGAATCACACGAGAAAACGTTTCTAGCTCGAAAAGTCCAAGATTAAGGTTCGGTGCTGAAAAACGTCTAAGGTTCTCGGGTAAGCTCGGATCGAATCGATCGATCTTTGACAAAGGGTAAAGGACGCTGGGAATTACCGGGTCATACAACCTGGAGGCGCTAAACGAAGTAAGTACGGGGATTGATCGGTAGATTGGTGCCAACGTGTTGAGAATTCGCGGCGGACAATGGTGGCTCGGGTATCGTACTATAAAGATGACTAGCCCTAGATACGAGACTGGCAGGACGCCCATTGGCAGCGTGGTAAGTCCCGTAACTAGCGAGATGTTGATGTTCCGCACCGCTGTCCTCGTCTTCGGTTCTGCTTGATGCGGAACTAACATACGTTGACTGTGTGGGTGTCGGGGTTGGTGCATGTACCGGGGCGACCAAAGCCCCGGTCGGTTTTGACCAGAGATCGGCAGCAGAGGGTGCGACCGTGTAACGCGCTGGTAAACGAACCCCAGTTATACCAGTCCCGTTGACGCATCTCTCGGTCGTATTGGTCTTCTTCCCGCTGTCCCTTCGTCTTTTATCCACCGAATCGGGCATAGCGAAACGTAATTTTTCCCAGAATCTTTTCTCCCCCCAGACAATGACCGTGCAAGTTTGCAGCAAAAGTTGTAGCTCGGGATCCCGAAGAGGAGCTTCAGTGGCGAGGAGTATAACGACCCGTCTTCTCCGTGAACTCTGTCTTATGTTGTCAAGGGCACATCGAAGAGCAGCACGAAATTCGGGATGCTGCCACTCGTTGTTGAGAAATACCGGTGAGAAGACGAGGATGATTCGTTTCGCTGCAGCGGCTGCCGGTGGTACAGCTTCCTGGGCTCTAGATGGTGGCAAATCCCTCCAATGAAGACAGAGAGTGAGTCCCGCTTGCTCGAGCTCAGCCGAGAGGCATCTCGATACAAAATCATCGTCCCTCTCGCTATAAATTATATAACCGTCGTAAAGACGATCCCGTTCCTCGTCGGGTGGTGGCGTCATTTTGCCCAGTCTGAGGCCATAACGAGAATGTGCCCACAGTCGAACATCCTGACGAAACGCGAATGCCAGTGCAACAACGAGACAAACAACGATTACGGCAACCAGGGCACCAGCCAATAGTGGCACGAGATTACCACCCATGAGAGGAGTATCAGGAATTCCACGGCTGACTGCTTCGGTCGAAGGATCGCCGCAACGTCTTAGCGCCTCGGCGAGGGTCTCCGTATCGTCGCGACAATACATCTTTTCGGCATCCCCATTGTGTACGTTTAGCCACGCGCGTAATCTCGCTGTATTCGTACAATCGCAGTTCCAAGCGTTACCTTCGAGTGCTACTCGGGCACCGGCGCCGGCACCGGCTAAGGCTTCCCATGGTCGAAAATCGACGATTCTGTTGCTGTCGAGCCTTAGTACCTCGAGACTCTTCATCTTGTTGAACGTTGTATTGCCGACCATCGCTATTGCGTTGTGATCGAGATAAAGCTCTGACAAACGTTCCAACTGATCGAACTCGAATCCCCGAAGTTCACGTAACGAATTACCCTCAAGATGAAGAACCCGAAGTGCCGCGGCACCGTTAAAAGTACGATTGTGCAGGGCCGATATTCCGCTGTTGTTGAGAAACAGTACCTCGAGACGTCGTTTACCGATAAACACGTGACTACCGAGATCACCGAGTTCATTACCATCCAGGTAAATCTCCGTAGCGTCCATTGGTATACGCTCGGGAACCTCGTTATAACCACCGTTCGAACAATCTACTACGTTGCTCGACCAGCTGTGATCGTGATAACAGGAGCAATTGTCAGGACAGGTCATCTCACAGTCACAGGCATCAAAATCACAGCAATGACAGAGAGCAAAGCAATGAGCTTCGTAACGGCATAAAAAGTCTTTTGGTTTGAGGGACAATAATGGACGATGGGGAGTTGCTCGAACGTGAACCATTTCGCAGGTTACCGAGTCTAAATCCATTATTCGTGGATGCTGTCGGTGTCTCGACAATTCGTTTATCTTGGGCAACCATTCCATCGAACAGTCGCACAATATGGGATTGTCTCCTATGTAGAATGAGGGTACATCTTTGTTCTCAGGTACCGACTGAAGACTCAAAGCGGTCACGTCCAAATGCCTGATCTCGTTACCGTACAATACGACCTTTTCCAGGTTAGTCTTTTTCAAAAACGTGCCTGGGGCAACGTTACGAATTTTGTTGTTATTGAGAAATATCGTTTCAGCACTGTCCGGTAAGCTCGAATCCGATACTTCTTCGATAAGATTGTAACTCGCGTCAAGCATTTTGATCTTTAAATTACTCTGCACCATGTGATAATTACCCAATTCGCTTATCTGATTATTGTGCATGTCAAGCCACTCGAGGCTATTTGGCAAATGGCTATAATCAAACCACAAGAGTTTATTGTCCGATACGTTGAGCCAAACAAGGGTCGAGAGTGACGTGAATGCACCGCGTATTTCCGTTAATTCGTTGCCGTCGAGTCTTATCGCGCGAAGCACGGGATTCGAAGCAAAAGCACTTTGTTCCACGTGACGAATTATGTTACTAGCAAGATTGAGCACCTGAAGTGCTGGCAATGACGAGAAAGCTTCGCGCGAGACATTCTCGAGCTTGTTATCGACAAGTCTAAGCCCGTATAACTCGTCCAGTCCGGCGAACGATTCCTTGTCGATTTCCGCAATGTGATTGTTGCCAAGATCAAGGGTCTTGAGCGATCTTAATTCCCTCACGGCCTCAGGAACTTCGGTGAGTAAATTTCCACTTATAGAAACATCTTGAAGTCCAGTTACATTCGTAAATACATGATGGTGCAAAGCACGAAGTCTGTTACTATCAAAGAACAATTGTACGAGAGCAGCGAGACCTGCGCTCTGCGCGGGCTCAAAACGAACTATTTTATTGTGTGATAGTGTGAGGGAGTGAAGATTTCTCAATGAGGCGAAGCAACCATCCGCCAAAGTATCTATGTCGTTGTGCTCGAGTTTGAGTACTTGAAGGCTGTACAACGATTTGAAAACGTAAGCGTCTATTCGACTGAGAGCGTTGAATGACAAATCGAGTATAACCAGACGTACTAGACGCGAGAAAGTGTCTCGATTAATCCAACGACTCGTCAATTCATTGCCACTGAGATCGAGAGATTGAAGTTTCTCGAGGGAGTCGAGAAGTCCCGGGGCGAGTACAGCGAGTGAATTGTTGCTCAGTACCAGTTCTTGCAATTCCGTTGTATCAGAAAATAGCTCGGGCGGTAGAGCTACGAGCCTGTTGCTGGAAATGTTCAGTGAACGCAGCGCTGTTAATTCAGCCAAAGCGTGATCACCCACGTGTCGCACATCATTGTCTTGTAGCATAAGAATTCCGAGATTTCGAAGAGCACTGAAACTGCGATCAGGCAGCGCGCTAAGTTCGTTATTGCTGAGATCGAGGGTCTCCAGATTCGGTGTGCACGGAGGACCGCTACCGTCGGAGAAACCGAGAGACACAACGTCCTGTAACTTGTTGCGCGTGAGATTTAGCGTTGCAAGGCTGGGTACGGGACACAGCAGTTCCGTCGGTAGACTCCATATATTGTTTTCGGCTAAATCGAGTTCCCGAAGATTCGGTAATCCACGCATTGCATCACGGCTTACATCTAACGTCATTGAGGACCAATCGCCGTTGTGCGTTCTGAGTGACAATTTACGTAAATTGTGGGCCGCTGCGAATGCACCACCGGGTAAATAGCGAATTTTGCAATAGTCCAGACGCAACTTTTCGAGTCTTGTAAGAGGTGCGAGAAAGTCGTGCGTACCCGGTTGTTCGAGTTGACTTTCGAAGAACAGAGCATCGTTGCATTCCAATCCGAGGGAGATCACCGTGTCCGCTTGAATGCTTGAGAGGTTGCCGATAAGAGATGCTGCGTTCGCTATCGTTCTCAAGCGGCAAACGAGAGTCTGTTGTTGTTCGCTAACGGTGGTAGTCGGTGCCTCTTCGCTGATGATGCTGCTTTCTCTCACCCATTCGCAGCCTCGAGGTGCCTCGAGGCTCGTGATGCTGCGTCCATGTACGACGATCACACTACCACGAACGAGAATCATCGAGATGAGAACGAACAAGTGGATGCGTAGTTTCTCCATTCTCAAAGACTTGTTTCACTTCGTATCCCGTGGCTCACAAATTCACTCGCGCAATGTGCGATTCCCTCGCTATGCAATCGTTCACACGCGCACACCAACGCACTAATACTCCCGCGCGCTTGTTTGAATATTCCCGCGCTGTACACCTCGAGCGCAACGGGAGATTATCACTGAACCACTAGACACTGAATTCCCGACTCTACAAAAAACTATAAAATTCTAAGCAAATAAAACAAAACAAAATTGTATGGTTTTCGATCGCGTTTTTACTGTCACGCACTCATAGCGACTGTTTCACACGCTCCACGCGCTCGCGGGCGCGGGATACGTCTCTTTATTCGTTTTTCTTCACCGACACTTTGACCGTTACGTTGTTGTTTTTCTCTATCAACCTCGATCAACTTCTCGTTACAGAAAGAATTTCTGTGGTACGTACTCTCGTTCATTTACGCCCAAAGTGTATTTTCGAGGAAGAGGAAACATAGTCCATTTCTTGGTTCTCGTACGAAATACAAAAATATAACAAAAGAAAAAAAAACACTTAATCGCGATTAATCCAATTTTGTATAATGTCTGCGAGTCTACAGTTTATTATTAAACGCGTGCTATGTGTTTTTGAAAAAGCAAACTATTTCAAAGTTTGCATCGATTGGTATTAATATTCGTGGTACGACGAGAGACGGGAAGATTCCCCGGCAAGCGTCGGAGAGCAACTGATTTTCGTGAGCGTAGTCGGCACCAGGTCCAAATCCTGTCGACGGTCACGCTCCCTGCGTGACTGGCAGACTGGTCTCCCTCCTCCTTCTTTTCCCCCTTCCTCCGTTAAATTATACTCCCGCCACTGACGGCGTCGTTGTCGTCGTAGTCGTAGTCGCTGCTGCTGCTGTTGCTGCTGCTGCTCAGTGCTGCTCCTTCTTTACGGGATTCCTATTCCTTCACCACCGACGCATACATCGCTATATGCCATCACTTGTATATACCCAGCGCAACGGCTGTGACCACCATCGTCACACCGTACTAAACGCATTCATGCGCACAAACACACGTTTAATAATTTACGTACGTGAGGACCTCGCCTCAAGACGAGACGAGTACATATCTTTTTCTGAGAAGCAAAAGGACGTAAGCCAAATAACTTTTCGTGCTTAATATTCTTATTATACGTTATGGTTGATGTCGTTATGCTTCTCCAAATTTGTTATTCACTTTTTTACTTGCTTATAGAAAATACATCATCACTGAAGAAGGACAAGGGCGTCAGCCACTAAACATTATCACTTTCAACGTTTTGTACCGTACCTTTTAGCTTTTCAGTATCCTGTACTTCGTGTATGTGGTTATAGGGGATACACACGCTCTTCTAAACATCCCTTGGACGCAATTCACTTGAGTTTACGTGTTGAAACGATGTATTTTAAGTCTTTTTACTTTTGAACATACACCGAACATGTATCATTTGCTATACATATGCAAAGTCTGGATTGAGAAAACGAAAAAAAGACTCGTCGAAGTCGAGACCAACTCGCTGACTGACAACGCTACTTACTAGGTAAACATGAAACTGGTTCTTAGACACGTCGGCACGCACTTATCGAGCCGCTTCTTCTTTTTTAACGACTGGGATATACGTACGGTATTAAAGTGACTATACACTCGAATCATATGCAATTTATATGTGTATACATATGTGTATATGTATATACATGAGTATTGTACACATGTACAAGATTGAGAATGCGAAAGTAGGTGGAGATAGAGCAGAACGAGATGAAGGCGCGAGCCGCGAAATCGGACGTCTCGTCAAACCGTCTCACATTGAGATTCGACTCGATGTATCCGTCTCGTCGATGTCGTCTTTCCTTTCTTACCCCGCGTCCCGCGCATATACGTTTAGTAGCCCCGCTCGCCACTCTTCGATCATTCCGACACGGTCCTTTCCCCCTTCTCATCTGCTTCATCCTCTCTATCGATCGTTTCGATCGGTGTGTACGATAAATCAAGCTGGGTAAGAATGAGACAGGAAGAGGAGGCAAGAGATCCCAGAGTTTGTAGTGTAAGAGTGTATGCGTTTTTGTCTGCACTGTCTCTTCCTCTCTGCATCTGTATTGCGTATAGAATAGTTGCCTGTGTTATCTATATAGAGGCAATAAAAGAGAAGCGAATACGAGGTCTCGTGCCTCTCGGAAGTTTGGCGCTTTTAGTATAAATAGCTTCGCAGTGGTCAACGCTGCTGTTTCAAACGTCTCGCCACTAACTCACTCACTCACTCAGTCTCCATCTTAGTCTCTTGTTTGCTATATTATTCTCTTTTTCGCATGATCCCTCACGGCGTTTCTTCTTTCCCATCTTTCTTTTTGCTACCTCCTTGTAGCTCTTCAGGCTCCTCATTCTCTATCTATCTATATATTCTTTCTCCATTGCTCCTTCTTCCTTTATCTGTTTCTTTACATTCGCATCCTCCTCGACTGCTCCGAGTGCTCGTGTCGTCCGGACCCAATCTCATGATTCTTCTAACGAAGAGAACCGCATGCGCCCTCGAGCTTCTCTCGAAATTAAATTCTGGGAAAAAACAAGATTCGGAGAGGATTTCGAGAGGAACCTCTAATAGTACACGATTCACTGGTATACACTGTTCGTGGATACAAAGTACACGTTTATATAAATCTGCATCATTTATGCTTTCGGTACAATGTTCTCTTGCCCGAATGATTTATGATAGAAGTAATAAATCCTTGGGAATTTTCCCGTCATCTCAACATGAACTTTATTAATGGATTTTATCGAAATTATCAAAATTGTTGCAATAAAATGACAGAATATATCTCGAGCAAGGCGATATTGCTATTCTCATAATAAAATATTGTAGCTGCCTTGGTTAATACGATGCACAATATTACTCGTATAGTATGAATGAACCCTGTCTGTTTGGCGGCCTCGCAAGACGGAGGAGCAAGAGGAGGAGGTAAAATTCACGTAGAGAATTTGTACGAGAAGAAGCAGCAAACCTTCTCTCATCTATATAAAGCTACAACTACTCATCACTATTCTTCTCTCTTCCCTGTACTTCGTTTTCTGAGCACTCCACACCAGACGTATATCTCTTCTCCTATACTGTATATATGTATATATAAATATCGTGGCACAGTAACCATAGGAACTCGAGAGCTTATCCTATCCGCATTCTCCTCCTCTCTCTTCTGCACCTCCGAGGCCACCCCGACGAGCCATCATTTTCAACTACACCCACGAAGAATTTCCGTGCGATCGCACTTCGCGTCCTTCGTTAAACAGTACGAGATAAGAGGAGTGCATTTAACACTTGCCACCACGTGGCGAGTAGGCTTTCGGCACTTTTGAATCTCCCTGGGCCATATAACGCCACTTTCGAAGATTATACCAGGGATCCTTGAGGGAGACCGACGAGATACTCAGGCTCTTACACATACGCGTGAATCCATATAACTTTTTTTTTTTACTTTTGAACGCCACCGTTCCGCACTCTGCCGAGTGAGAGGGGGAAATAGAGAGAGAGAGAGAGAAAGAGAGAACTCACTCGACCTGCGCGGGACAGATGTGTTACTACATGGAACCCTCTAGAGTAGACCCTAAAGCTTATCGTTACGAATTTTTGCGCTCAATCGGGAAAATAAAAAAAAATGAAAATTGCGTTTGCTTCTCTTGTGTTTGTTTATTGCTCGTTTGCAGAAGATACAAAGAATGAAAGAGAAAACAGGCTATTTCTTTCAAGAGCGTCGAGGTTGTAGCGGCGGGATTCATCACAGCCCGTTTATTACCGAAACGACGTGCCTTCGGTCTCTCTCTTACCCGTACTCATATTCCCCCATTTGGAACTCGCTCGAGCATTCCAATCCTTGATTGGATAAATGCCTGGGCTATGCAGAGCATCTCGAAATTCGACATTCGGGCTGCAACCCAGTGTTCTTATAAAAAGGGACATGACAATTAAAATACCAGCAGCACAGAAGGAGCAAAGACGGCTGAGCAAAAGAGAACTCGTGTCTTCTGCAATGGAATCAGATTCGTCAAATGAAACAAATCAACGTGAAAAGGAGCCAAAAGAGAAAGAGAGCGCGCATGATCGTTTAAACTCGAAAAGAACAAAAAACAGTCGGGCAAATATTAGGTATACATGCATACATACAGAATATATATTTATATATATTTGCAATACGAGCGTTCACGCGATTCGCAAAGAATACTAGCTTATTTAATCTTCAATTCTATTTTTTTAACCCACCGTGTCTATTCCTCAAAGTGTGTATATCCCTTGCAAAAAAAGGACTTAAAAATTCACGAACATCTGGCATTTTCGATCACACACGAGCTATAAAAGGAGAAAGTTTGCGCGAAAAAAAAAAATCTGCATATAGTATGCCAGGCGTTCCCACACTTCATTAAGTATTTACGAGACGACAACACGAGATCAATTTTTCATCGTCTTGAAGAGAAAAAGAGGGAGAAGGGCGGCGTGTGCGCTGACCAACTCTTTCTGCTCCGTAGGCAGAATAATTTGTCAAGGCTCGAAGGGTGGCCGTCGGCAAGCTGGCGGCGAATTAATGAGGGAGAATGCTCCAACGAGAGTAAGTGTACGCGTGTGTTAGAGGAAGAAAGATTGCAGAGAGACAGTTTGGAGGAGTGAGGGGGCCCCCGCGTGTGTATGGATTGTCCCGGAGAACGATCTACAAAGATTTAGTGACGCCCGTTCGCGCGGCGACGAACGAGTCTCAAGCCTGACACATTGCCGGCATCAATTAAACCGACGCGTTATCAATAGCGCACATTTCGAACGAGATACGCTTTCGCACCTCCATGTCTCGTCTCCACGAGATCAAGATTTAAAGTCAAACGGAATTCCTACGTCCGACTTGTGGAACAACGACAATGCCGCGAATTTCTGTTACGGAGCTCAAAAGATTTCTCACGTCTCTGGGTTCATTATGAATAATAAATGATACAGACTTTCGTACGTCGTGAGGGATCATGAAATAATGGGCCGTCAACGTTTAATATATCATGAGAGAATTTTGACACATGAAAGATTTTTTAAAAACAAGAAAAGACACCGCGTGTGTCGTTTTCATGGATATTCGATTCGTCCCGCGTATATACGATATGTGGGGGCGAGCAATGAAAAGGATACATTACGATGTATGTACCGGTGAATCGGCGATTACATGCGTGCGAACATTTTGTTTTCGCCTTCACAGTTTGCTTATTTCGAACCGCAAAAACATTTTGATGATGCTTTTTTCGATTCAATATTTTCTGCCTTCTTCTGAATATTAACGAGTAATATTTTTTTTTTTCGTTCGCAAACAGCTGGATCAGAGTTTTTCTGCACCTCTGATCTGGAGGCAATTTTCTTTTTGGATATTCTTCATTCAGTAGTTTCAATTGATGTTAAAAAAAGTGATCAAATTTTGTATCAAAATATTACCAACCTATTTACATATCCCATGATGTTTTAATTTTTTCCAAGATTAAAAATGGTGTAAATGATGATATTTTTAAACTTACGAAAACAAAGCATAGTCCTATTAAATCATTTATTCATTTGAACACAAAAATAAATTTTTATCGTCGCTTTTATGTTTTTACTCCAAGTTTTATCATTCGTACGTTAGCTTGCGTCATGAATTTATTTCTGGAACCCGACAAACATTACATAACGAGGTAGCCACTCCATAGTAAGTTGGAAGGGTTTTAGTATTCTTTTAGTTGAGATTCCTTGAGTACACATCGTTGTCAGCAATGTGTCCATATTTACGTTGTTTATATATCTGGAGGAATGTGAGTAAGATTGCACAAGCGGTGGGTGGAATCACGCGCTGCGAGTTCAGTAAAATAAAGTAGAGGGAATTAAAAGAGAGAAAAATTGGAAAAAAAAGAGAGAATTAAGAGCTGGATGTCGAGAGTACAGTGAACGTGAAAGAAGAAGCGCGAGACCTCAAGGGGCAATTGTGTCATGCGTTCAGGGAATTAAAGCCAATGAAGTCGTGCATCTGCGCTCTTGTCATTTGAAACCATTCACCATACATACATACACATATATATTTATTTGTAGAAAGACCTGAGACCATTCGAGGATAAAACAAAGTTTCATTAATGCAAATTGTACGAGAAATAGCAATATACCAAAACGGTTATAGAAATTCGACAGAGGACCAAATCTTCTTCTACCAATAAAGGAAATAATTAAATAATAATTCTACCGAAGTCTGCAAAAAATTGAAAATATATCATTTTCAATAAATATTCCAATTTAAATACGAAAATTCGTATTTTACGTTCTAAACAGAAAGAAATCTCCATAATGTGAAAGAAAATGCTTAAATACCAGTGCAGCTGGAAGTCCGCAGGAAACAAAATAATAATAATCAACAAACATTTCAATTTAAATATTAAAATTGATATTGTAAAGAAAATAGCCAAAGCAAGAGTTTCTTTCACATCTGCGGAAGATCATAAAAATATGATTGTGACATTCTCGGAATAACTTATTCAACATCGACGCAATTTTCTTCTCCTTAACAATACTCTCATAATCACGAATAAAATCGAGAAAAATTGATAAAACCGAATTGAATAGAGAAGAGTTTAAACCAGTTTACCTTGAAATACTGTTTTAGCGTGTGGAATAGTTTGGAGAGCCCGATTGTATGTTTAATGTATAAATACGGTAAGCTCGAGAATATAAGCGAGCGAAGAAGCTGAGAAAGCATCGAGTATGGCAAATAACAAGGGGAATATAAGTGACCAAAGAGGGTTATATGGCTGATAGTCGATAAAACGGCTGCTGCAGCCACACGTGCACATGGCGAAGAAAGCACGCGTATACGGTTTCGCCGATAAAGTTCTCTCGCACGAGAGAAAAGGAGAGAAAGAGAGGAAAGAGTTCTCCCCAACGACGACGCGAACACGATGCGCTCTTCATATATCCCGAAGCACAATAAGATTCCGGGTGTGCTCCTCGTGGACCAATGTTTCTGTCGTTTTACCGTGTACATAGCGCTTACCAATACCAAAGCTCTCGTGCCATCCGATAAACCATCTCTATGTATATATATATATCTATAGGAAAGAAGAAAGAGCGGAGTGTGGCTATCGCGGGCTTCGAGACAATGTGCTCTTGTTTCATGGTGGATTTTAAGTTTTTCTCTTTTTGTAATGTGTTTTTCTTCACTACCGTCGATAGTCTTGCACTCAGCAGATTATTATTTGCTATCATGTATATAGACGCATCCGGTCGAGTGACAAGCATAGGTCATCGCCGGGCCACATTGCATCGGGTCTCGTTGCGGTTTTTAAGGTGATGTGACACGCATACGGGTGCGGGAAAAGACAGCATTACTCGTGCTCACTTCGTACCACGGCAGATAAACACAACGTGTATTTCACATCAAGTTAAATTCACACGATTACGTCGATATATGTATAAATGAGTATATTTCAGGTATATGAGCTGTGTAACAAATATATGTATTTATGTATATATTTGTGTGTGTGTGTGTGTGTGGATAAGTATATGTGTTCCCACTGGTTATGGAAGAGAAATAGAGAGGATGCGGTCGACCGGTCTCCAACGCTGTGGGTACCGGTCGAAAGGTCAGCCAAGGTCAGCGAACGGTCTTGCCGAGAAGTGGCGTCTCAAGCCGCCATTCTCTTGAGGTGATGTGAAACACCCTACCTAGACGTATTCTCCCCTCCCTTTCAAGCGTTTGTGTAAGGTCATTCTTTCAAAGCTATGCTTAAGATGGATCGGTTAGAAGCAGCGAAATTGCAGTATTCAAATGCTTCATGGAAGATCGTAAGAATAATTATCTTTTTGTGTAACTCAACCATCTTCAAGAGTGCATTGAAATGGATGCGATTATTTATTTATTTATAAACTGAAGTCTTGCTTCCGATTAGGTGGTCCGAAGAATGCCAGGAATAAATTGTCGACGAAGACTTGCGATGCGAGTAAATTATTCGTTCGAGTCTTGCACTGCATACGAATAAGACAGGACCGATTTAGACTAACTGTGGCTCTCGTAACATGCTTCGAAACCTTAAATTGTAATACCATTCGATTAAATTGGCCTGACAGCTTGATTAAAATCGTAGCGCCTGAATTACGCTATCGTGTACCTTATTGTTGCACCAAAAGTTCGCGCTGAACAGAGCTCATTGACCTGGTCTTAAGAAGGAGACGCACTTAACCTTTGTCGAGTTAGACACTAAGAATAAGAAGTGGAATAAATATACATAAGCATCCTGGTTGCATTACTCATTCAATACGAGTATAACTACAGATATTGCCAGAGAATGTATATTGCCATTTGCTTGTAGGTAGGACACTTGTGGTTTTTATTTTAGACCTGGGGATCTTAAGAATTGACTTGATGCTCGAAATATTTGGCAACGACAGGCTAAAACGGCGTCTTTTTTCTTTGATTTCCGATCTTTTGTCTACGGGCATATTCCATTGTTCATTTGATGGACGAGTTTAAACACCATTGTCGTTGTCTCGTTGTCCAGCAAGTTGCAATCTGATATGCATTCTAGTTGGATCGTCAACGTTTGTTTATTCGCTGGAACGTGTATTTATACGGCACAGGATGTCATACCAATGGCTACGTACTTGGGTTCAAAGCAATGGGCCCTTCTGACGGTTGTTACCGGTGCAGAAACGACAGAAAGAGACGGACCGAAGGACGGATGGAGAGTGCTAGACGAGGGCGCAAAGTTTTATGCTTTTTTCGCGTGTTTAATGCAACACTCGTGTGTTTCGTGTATATGTATGGCTGCATGTTTTCGCGATTGTACGAAAGGTGAATGTGTACTTGAACGAAGGCGTGCCGGTATCGCAGGCGGAGCCTTTACTCGCTGAAAAGACCGCCTGCCGCGACCGCCCCTGCGGGAAGAGACTTTTCTCTCACACACGACACGCGTCGTACTTGCTTTATACCGGAGCAACTTATTTTCTTCCTCCTCTTCTTCTTGTTCTCATTTTTTCTTCGTCTTATTCTCCACGGTGAAGCATCGAGATCGCGTGTGGCACACGTGCGCCATACCTCGTGCAATCCCTACAACTAAGGTACTTCATGGTGGATTCTTATCCCAAAATGTCTATACTTTCCGGATGTACACAACAGGGACGACTATCAGATGCAATTCAACTCTGAGGCTCGTAATTTTTATTTTTACGTTTATTGTGCATACTTTCTACACTGGGTATCAAATTTTAAGTAGCATTGAACCCGCGGTTTTTTCAGAGACTACAGAATCAAACAACGCATTAGGCAACGCATTAGAATTTTTTTGGAGATCCCATGCTCAGTTGTAGGGTTCAATGACTCCCGTATTGGAATTAACTAATAGGGCTCTTTAAAAAACCCACAAACGGCCAGTCAAAAATGATGGATCATGTGGTGGATACTAACTTTACCACTTGTACTTGTACTACTTTATCGTTTGGATTCAAAGTTACACCCTAGCAAAGTTAATGTTCACATGTTAAACTGTTGGTAGGTCATGAAACAGAAGATTCGTTCTGAATAAACTCAAAGTTTCAACAGAGAGAATACAATTTTCTTGAAAGTCTCAGAAATATGTACAATATAGCAAAAACGGTTTTAACTAAATCATTTCCAGTTTCCAGTTTTATCTACTAATAACTTCGGACCTACTTCCAAAAACAAGCTAGAATCCGATATAGAAACTTCCTCGTTTGCAAAATACATGACTAAGTCAATTCCGGCCTTAGAATATTCAGAATATAAGATAGAATTTCGGTAGAGTACAAGGCAAATTATTCTAAATTACCTACAGTTGTAACTCGAATTCTATTACTTGGACAAATTTTTATCGTAGTGGTAGGCAATTTATGCCAGTTTCGTGTTTCCGTGCGGAGAACAAGGGAGCGTGTTAACGAGAGTAGGAATAGGAAAATAGAAAGAGAAAGAGAGAGAGAGTGAGAGGGAGAGGGAGGATTTATCAGAGATATATACGTACAGAGTGGAGAATCGCGCCCCGAATTCCTGACCTCCGGATTCGTGCTCGAGGACTCTCGCAACTAGATATAACTCCGTGGCTGTTTCTAAGTAATGTAGTATAGTAGTCGATGAGAGAGCTAGGACTTTTCTCGCCAGTCTACCTATGCGATCATCACGAGCTCACAAACTCTAGCACGGA
>JABSMR010014628.1:0-10701 GCA_018902295.1 Dusona sp. PSUC_FEM 10030013 | reverse complement strand
CGCAAATTTTCAAAAAATTATCTCGAAAAAATTGTATCTGATGATTTTGCCTTTACTTTGTATATACTATTATGATTATGGCGCTGATACATCCTTAAGGAGGAAGAAGCCTTCAAATATGAGGAAAAATAATTCAAAAGTATGAATAAAATGTGGTGGAAATAGCATATTGTCCAAGTGTAAATAGTATTTCAAAGTATTTGCTGTTTAACCAGCTTAGGTTTGAATTGTGTAAAGTTTTAAATCGTATACAATTCAAACCTGAAGCCGTCGTTCAAATCTAAACTGGTTAAACAGTAAATATATGGAAATACTATTTGAACCTCGTGTTCAAATAGCGAGGGCGCGTGGCTGTGCGTACCATGGTAGTCGTTCACCACCTGCTATATCTATGAATTGTACTGTTTAATATGACCACTTTTTTATTTTATTTTTAAGGCGTTAAAAATCTTGCGCCTCCTTGAAATTACATGAGGTACTATTTTTTAGTGATAAAGAATGATAGACAAAAATTTGTAACTGTTTTGAGGTGGTGTCGTAATTTGATATATTTAGCAAGGATATGTATCGAACTCTTGTGAACAAATGAAATAACTCACCTGAAGGTACAGAATGGCTTTGCACAGTTTGAGTCCGAGGAACCATGTATCAGTAATATCCCAAAGCACCGTCGAGGGTAAACAGAATAGAATAACGAGAAAATCAGCCACGGCAAGATTTACGATGAAATAATTCGTGACCGTTCTCATCGTGTGATTTCTGTAAACCGCAAGGCAAACGAGGAAATTCCCAACGAGACCAACGGTGAATACAATCGAATGCATTGCTATTAGCACAGAATCCAAAAAATGGGGTGATATATAAGCAGCAATGAGATTCAGGTAGTCCTCGTCACTGACGCAATAATCGTTCGTGCAATTATCCTCTCGCTCGTTCATATCGTTTAAAGAGCTGTCGTTAAATATCACCTCGTTCGTCGAATTTTGCCCGTTTTCATAAATCGCCGATTCCAGGCTACGGGCATATGGTAATTTTAACAGAACTAATGCGATGAAAATATCGCGAAACATGTTTCTGTTCATTTGATATTTCATTTTTTCATCGCAATCGAAATCCCCTGCACTTTTTTTTTATTGCCGATTTAGTTCATGGTTCTTTGCAGCCTTTTCGTTATCGGCTCTGAGAGGATTTGCGGTGACGTTGACGATCATCCTAGTTTTTGTTTGACGGAGAAAAGTTTTTATCGTGATTTTTCTTCCAAATCAAATGACATGTGATTGGCAATAATTGTTTTTCATCAAATAATATGTGAACGGAAATATTTGTTCTCTGTCTATCTTTTTTCATATAAACTTGTGGCGAAATCCTCGATTGAACCGATAAATTGTCTGAAGTCATTGATTCCCAGCTCTCTTGCTGCGTCTATTTTTCATTTGAGTTTTTTTTACCAAACCACATCGTAGAAAACAGAACAAACAATTCTTCGAGTACAGAGTAATCCTTCTCCTTGGGTTCGTCGTCACGTACTGTTATCCTCATTTTCTTTTTCTTCTTCTTTTGAGACTCTGCGACTATACGAGATTCTGACTTTTCATTAAATTCTGTGTCGTTCATAAACTAATTTCACTCAATACAATTCTCTGCATGCACCGTTTCGCTATTTGATATTCTTGGATTGCAGATCTATGAGTTTTTTGCCTTGGATCTCCTTGGAATTTTCATATACAGGAGGACAACTGGACGAATTGTTATCCTTTTCTTAGTCCATGTCCTTCGTTCGTTTTAAAGCAAGTCAGTTAAAACGATAAGGACGTTCAAGCTGGTTGTCTCGAGTGCGCCGTCCATGAATCCCTTCAGGGATTTTTTAGTTTCTAATTATCAAGTTTTAATCTAAATGCTCAGTTTATTTCAGTCTCAAGAATTCTCCATTTGTGTATAATTATTTTTATACTTTTTCTGTACTTTGTTCATTTGATTTTGTTGTTAACATTCCTATATCGTTTTTCTCAATCGGCTTTTATGTTCTTACGAAGAAGAAAATTCACGTTCATTTGTAATACAAGAGAAAACTTCGTCGATGATTTTCATGGATTTTTTTTAATGATTTTTACAGAATTGGGTTTGATTTAGATTTTTATTTGTCATTTGAACCCTCGAAATCTATAAATTAACTTCATTTGTACGCAAAGTTCTTTGGAACCGGTGAATTTTTTTTTTTTACCTCCGAGCAATAAAAATCCGTCCGTCTAAAAGCTCACGCGATAGACACAACTTTAAAAAATTCTTTTTTATTTCATCACTCGTAAAATTTCGTTGAAAGTTTCCGAGTGCTAAAAGATCGTCGTGACGATTGTTTCCACGCGACGATTCAACACAACAGTACGTATCCTTCGTGGAGGAAGAAAGAGCGTTTTTACCATTCGTTGCAATTATATACTCTGCAACTTTGTGTCTTTTCAAAGGATGCCTTTCTCATTCGCTCTCATTCTTGTCGTTTGATATATTATCGGCGCTGATTTGAATGTTCCGCGTCCACGATGCAACAGGACTCCTTCTTTATTTTATTTTTCTTTTTTTTCTACCACGATATTGCTCCGTTTTCAATGAATCTGCAAGCAAAAAAGAGAAAATGGTTTTATACATCCTTTTCTTATCTGACATTGCTCTTTTTGTCTCGTTTCTTTATCCAAATGAGTGTTCTATTCCATTCTCATCGACCTATTTCGCGCTATTTCCCCGCGGGTGTACTATAATTTATCGTACGTGGAAAAGGTCCCCTTGGATTTATTATTCGTTTCACACAAGTTTTCTTTCTCCCTCATTCATGCACTCATTCCCTCTCTCTCCCTCTCTCTCTCTCTCTCTCTCTCTCTCATCTTTCTCTTTTTCTCTTTACTTCCGTTCGACCTCTCTCTCTCTCTCTCTCTCTCTCTCTCTCTCTCTCTCTCTCTCTGTTTCGCTTGGAATTTATCGCACAAAACTAATTGGGGAGCTTGCGAGCACGCGCGATTTCCCTACGCCATTATGTCTATAGGTATGCAAAAAGACGACGTGCAAACAGAGCGCGTGCCGAGGGCAATACCAATGTGGGTTATGTTTCCAAATGTATATGTATATGTGCTTATTTATATTTGTTCTATTCATTCCGATCAGTGTATTTTCCACGAGTAACATGCCATTAACATGAGTGAATAACATAGGTCAAGATGTATCCGTATCTATTCAAATATTAAAAAGTGACTAGTGTACATGATTTTAAACTAATTGTAAATGGGCCATGCACTGAGAGCATACGAGACCCTCATGCGGTTTTTCTGGGATACTTTTCATTGCAAACACGTAGGAAAGGTATTTTTTTTTTTTTTAAATAAAGGTCCGACTCTCCTACATAAAATAAGGCCTTGTATCCTCCGATTCGAGCGATAGGGTCCGATAGAATTTACTGAATAGCTCGAAAAACCTGATGATTTTCAACATATTTTCGTTAAAATTCAATATTTCCTTAATGGGGTTGGAGAACACAAGTAAAAATGTTCTACGATATCCCTGAGATATCATATTTCAAGGGACGAATCATAGATTTTTGGGATTTAAAAAAAAATACAATTATTTTACATATTGAATCGGAAAAAATGGAGGATATTTTCAGGATTTACCTCGGTCATGAAGGACGGTATAAACAATCATTTTTTCCTTTTTATTTTCGATTACGAGAACAAATTGGTCGAAAAAACAAAACCGTAACAAAAAAAACGTGAAAAATATAAAAAATTAACGATTCAGACGTATATAGTGTTCTTCTTCGATTCTGCAGGCACACTACCTTTTGGAATATCGAACATGCCATTATTGTTTTCACGCCAAGTCCATAATGGCAATATGCACACTTTTGACATTTTGACAATGCAAGGATAACGGTATACCGTTAAAAATTTTTCTTTGATCTAAGTAATCGTATTTTATTAAGTCAAATGTATTTTTATTTGCAATGAATAAAAACAGACATTGCGCCAAAAAAATGAGTTTCGAGCCAAATTATTTCGATCAAAAATGTATTTATTTCATCCAAAAACCGAATTAATGGATAATATACAAATAACCAATTTACTTGTGTCAAATAAATTTTGTTTAACACTGTATCGGTGAGAAAACATTCCAAACATGAGAAATTTGATGCTCGGATGTTTTCTCAATTTTATTGAACTTTGACGAGCTAGGTATCAGTGGTTATTAATTGTAAAAAAATGTACAGGCTTCTAGCACACGTGGGCACTGAGGACCTACAGCGTTTGTGTTTAACACCGTTGTGCTGGAAGCTAGAGCGAAATTCTACTCACGATTCTTTGGCACCCTTAAAGCAGAAACTTAGTAGCGAAGGATAGCAAATTTACTTAAAATTTCTACCTGCGAGCACTCTTTAAAAAACCTGACTAAAAAAAAATGCCCTCAGTACCTGTCGTGAGTTAAATCCATTATAGGTGTAGAAAATATATTCAATTCAAGATGTAATCTGATTCGTCTCAAATTTCAATAGATTACAATCCAATAAAGCGAGGCATTTAAATGTTTAACGTATTCAAATAAAGTTGGCCACAAGTTCGGTGATTTGTATTTTATTATAATTATTAAATTAGTCATGGATTCAAACAGCCACTTGTTTGTGAATTCTTCCCTTCCGAAAGTTTCACAAGATTCTTTCAATAGAGAGCAGCGAATGGAACGTCAAAAGTACTGGATCGAACCCCATATTTCAGAGGGTTGAGTTAAACTTTTTGTCTTCAACAAAAAGTAGTCTTTACACAAGTGAACTACTTTAACGCACATAAATATGCAAGGACTCCTCATCTAACAATACCTTTTCATAAAGAAACATAGACATATGTGTATTCTAAACATGGTTATTTCAAGGGTGAAAATTTCACGATGAATCATTTTTAGTACGTCGTGCGTCTAACACGTGTCATTAACAAGTCATTTAACAGGAATTAAATCCAATATAAGTTCGCATGAATAATATTTTGCAGTGTGTCATTCTTGTATTGTTATTTCTATTTGTGTGAAATATATTTTTGACGACGAAGTTTGAGTAGAAATATAACGGTCATAAAAGGGAGCGTATAAATAAACTGGACCCTCCATTGCACGTGTGGTGGAGCCGCTAATATTAACTTTATTACTTACATTCTTTAGCATTGTTTTTACTCTCTTTCTCAACTTTTCCACCTGCCTCCGAAACGCGAAGCTCACATCACGCTCTTAAAACGTTTTTTGTCACGCGAGAACCAAGTTTTCCACTATACAACGTTTCGCACGAGCTTTTATTATATATATTTCTCTTTTGTTTTCTATAAATTTCCTTTCCCATATTTTATCTTTATTTGGATTTTTTACCAACGAAAATATTGTTTTGTTGGAAAAACGGCCAAAAAATATCAACTCGATGGGATTACAGGCGTATTGAATTGTGCACAGCTCTGTCGTTTATGCGGAACTGAAAAAAACCTTTTAACGGTTGTAAATATTATTTCGTCCAAAGGCTCATATTCGACATATCGTAAATTTTATACAATTTTGTACAATTCTTTTGTTTTTTACGTCCAAAAAAAAAATACACACGAATCAATTCGTCGAATTCGATAATTAACAAAAACGTAATACATTATTCATAGGCCCCTTCCACGAATGGATATCAAGTAAATACAGCCACTTTTCCAATATCACCATTTTTTACCTAATACTTTGCTTAATTGCACGCTGAAAAGATTTGCAAAAGAATTGCTTCTTTTTTATCGACCGTATTGGATTTTACAATAAGCAAAAAAATGGAACAAGTGAGTACAACTTTTTTTTAAATTCGTCAAATGAAAATTCGAAGAGAGCCTTCAACTTCAGTATTATCCACGCCACAAACCTCGTAAATAGACTCAGGTACATACACGATTTCACACGTAGTTGAAAAACTTTTACGATCATAGGCAAGTCGTCAATATTTTATCGAACTCTTTTCGTAACAATTATCCAGATAACTTATGACATGGCTCAAATCTATCGATTTTTTTTTATTATTTATTACAAACAGATAAAGTTTATGCTTTCCTCGTTTAAATTTTACATTAAGTATTAAAAACATATGTGTCTTGACGAATGCTTGGAAAACTGTGGATTAAATGAAGATATGAAAAATGCCTCTACTTTTCCTTTCCTCCTTGTGAATAACGATTGAACAAAACAATGTTAGATTTATGAGGACACCTAACGCATGTTTCCTAAACCAATTAGTTGCTTTATTTTTTGTAAGAAAAGTTATAGGGGCTTAAAGAGAAAAAATCTTCGGTCAAATAATATTTCTCGCGTTTCAGTCTTTTTTCTGTCACTAAAAATCGTTGCTTAATTTCGAGGACTGAAGCTTTCAAGAGCATGATACCTGCGATGACAGAGTAGCCAGCAGTGATCCGTTGCTTCTGTAATATATTCAAGCAGGCTGTCACACTGTCTCAAGTTATAAAAAGTATGGACGGATCTTTTTATAACTCGAGGCAAATGGAGCGTTTTTCGTTCTCGTGAAAACTCATTTTGTGACCCCAAGGGTTTCAAATTTGTCAAGTTGTATATTTCGTTTCGGTAAATCTTCGAATTTATGTTCCCATGCGAATATCATAAGAAAGAGTATACCTCTGTATACACGCACGTACTAAATTGACCTCATTTCCGGCTGTCCCTGAAATCCGCGTGGGTCTTTGATTCATAATTTCCGAATTTCGAGACCTATTGTTTTATTTTTTTCATCTCGAATCGTTATCGTACTTAATGAAATTTATTACTAAAGTCACAATTAAGCTCATAAAGCTCAAATTTATGTTGTGCAATATTTATAAACATTATTTTGGAAAAAATATTGTTTGCTCAATCATTAGATCAAATAATTATGCGATCTACAAATTGTTTGAATCTAAGAAATTTCCTCTTTGGAATATCGTATTTCCTCACTGGTAAATATCAAAAGTTCAACAAAAAAATGGACCTACGAGAGATGACATTATTGGACTAAACAAATTAGCAGAAATCGATTTTTCTGTCATCAAAAGATTTTTCTTTTTCATTGAGGCACAAAACCACTGTGACGAACCGGCAAAAGGTCGTTTTTTCCGATTTTTTTTGCCAACTGGACTATTTATTTGGGATTTGGAAAAAAGGCACATTATTAAGCATACATTGAACTTATTTCGGGTAAATTTGTATTTTCAAAAATTTTTCATAGACATGGTTATTGAGATACACACCTCCATGACCAATTACTCAACTTAATCATTTGCATAATTAATTATCGCGTATAATTTACGTGTAACTCTATACGTTAATTAATTACGTGGCAATAATAAGTATAATAATGATTTTATCGTTAGTATAAATAACGATAAGATCGTTGAAAGTGTGTTTCAACGATCGGATCGATAACGTGACAATAGTTTTGAAAAAAAAATAACGTTTTTTTTTGTAATTTCTATAAATATAGTTCTCGTTGTTGTTTTTCGAAAAAAAACATTTTCACAAAATTGCGGATATTGAAAATAACAGTTTAATTTTGGCGAACTTCTTACTCATTCTCACTCATATTCGGGGGCTTATAAAATACTAAATCAAAAAAGGGCTAAGTGCAACGATAACTACTAGAATTACGGAGATTTCGATTTTTTTTTAAATTGAAAATCGAACAATTATACACGGAGAAAAAATAATATGAAAAATTACTATGGCCTATGATTATGGGTAGTTCTCTGGTACCATGTCGACTCTCTGCGGGTTTTTAGCAAAAACACAGTAATTTTTTGCAGAAATTAGGGTAAAAATTTCAATGTTTGAGTTATTTTCAATGAAATTTCAACGAAAAATGACTATGTTTTTGCTTAAAACCCTCAGAAGGTGGATATAGTACCAGGGTTACTATGAGGACATAGTAATTTTTGATATTATTTTCTCTTCGTGTAGCTAGAGTTTATACGATTACAGCGAAGTTGCGAAAATCGCAACTGAAAATTTTAACTAGTATTCGGTCCCCCTTCCAGCTATCACTGAGTCGTCTATAACTGGGTCAATTTTTGAAATTTAAATTGAAAATGTTTTTACATATTCTCGAACATCTATACCTTGAAAAAATGCAAAAAAAAACGATTTTTTTCAACCATCACAGTAGTGTCCTGACTTAAAGGACTATTTTGACAGGTGCCAATGGTGAACACCTGTCCCATTTGTTTTGCGCTACTGTAAATATAACACATGTAAATAGAAGATTTCTTGCTTTGCATATGTAATATTTATTTCACAGCAATGTTCTTTTTTGTTCTCTCGAAACCGGATCGAATCGAGTCGAGAACACGTCATAGCGGAGGTGTTGTTGGTCTCCTCATAGTCGAGCATGCGGCGTTCAGTGATTAATGAATGTACCGGCGTTTGCGTGATATATCTTGCCATACATTCTCGGCACAGTTGTGGCAACTTACGATAATACAGTACGTACAAACAGCAGAGGACGGTCAACTGCGAATCGTCCTTCCCACGTACACTTATCCATCAATCTGCGAAATCTCAATCACAATGCTCTCTTACGTTCAACCACTTGTAACACGCACATGCTCCACTTTTCTCTATTCTTTTCGTACTTCATTATTTTCTCTCTCTTAATTATGTACTCAATAATTATAAGGACAAATATTAAGTACACGCTGAATAATTATTTATGCAAATTTTCATCATTTCAACGATAAACTCAGAATACAATTTGTTTATAGGAAATATGGAATTGAAGAGATAACGGAATAATCGTTCATCAATCTCAAAATTCCAATTTTCATATTGAGGCAAAAGTACACAACAGGAGGGGTGAATGAAACTGATTTAAAAAAAAAAAGCTTTTATGAAAAACCGTTGAAAGTGTTGGATGATGAATTGTCCTGGCTAAAAACATACATTTTGAGAAATCTTTCCAATTTAGATTATTTAAGAAAAGTGGTGTACGTCCGCACTGATAATGTTTCGTGATGCGAACTACCGTTTAAAAGAATGCTACCAAAAGAATAACGAAAATCATTTGGTCGATTTTCTTCAAATTTCTCATCGTCATTTTATGGACAATTATTCATCGTATTTCACAGAATTTTTTGTCATAGCTCTTAGTTTTTTTGTTTTTGATATAAAACCTAGAAATTTTGCTGCTTAAATTGCAATATATTTGTTCAAAAAGTGGGCTATTTTGACAAAAATCAATCGATTTTTAAATCTACGTAGTTTGACATCCCATTTCAAGAGAAAAATAATTATAAACCATTCTCGAAATTCATGTTATTAACGAGGAAAAAACGTGATCGAATAGTTTTCGAAGAAATAAAATTAATCACATATAATCTTATCAGGGGCTGATACCCCAATTGCACAAAATGTAACCACAACATTTACTCCAAAATCGTTTGGAGTATTCGGTTTTCTTCACTTAATATACGCGAGGAGAAAGTATAGAAAAATAATTCAGAAGCTCCAAGATTATCGATCGCAAGAGAAACCGCGTCAATTTGAATCTTTCCGGATATCAGACACGTGCCTGATCAGTGGACGACAATATCAACAAAAGTATAATTTTGCAGTTGAAAATTCTTATGCATAAGAATTTTTTGTATTATCTTTCGGCCAATAAGAAGTTAGAACTTGTAACTCGAATGAATCATTTCTAAGAGCCTTTCAAAACTCATTGGCACGTATTTAAAACGAGCATTGAATATTAACGCAAACAAAAGTCACTTTTTTTCCAACTTCGAAAAAAGTTACGGTTCTTCTCAACGTCGAACACAAGTCAATAATTATTGCGATATTTTGGATAATATTGATGTACCAAGTGACAAAAAACATTGAATCTTTTGTTTGTAACATAATGACAATAATTAACGAATAATAAAAACATAAATTGGGCATTCACAACGCTCAAACATCAAAAGTTTAATGAATCGTGGTGGTCAAAATTACCTGGCGAACGAGTGGTCCGAATTGGCAAAAACGACTGTATCGTGTTTCGATAAAAGATCACATTGAAAAAAAAAGAACATTTCCACGAAACAAATGTAAAAACACTAAATCACGAGCGATCGGTTTCGAACGATTTCTTATTCCAAATATGGCAAATAAAAAATGTATTTCCTTTGGTATTAAAAAAAGAAATGTCTAATAAATTGCGAAGCACAGCGTTGAAAATGAATTTCATAAATTTTCACTCGATACTAAACTACGTTGTCACAATTTTGTTCTTATGTCAGAGTAATTTTGAAGTCGATGAGAGACGCGTACGCGACAGCGGACCACGTTAAACTGCCAACTTCCTTGTGTGTTTCGAACGCTCGCGCCACCCGCGACGCTGGGCGAATGCTGATAAACATACCTATACGTATCCTATCGAGGATTGCTATTTTTCGAATAAAAATAAAAGTTCGAAATTAATTGAGAAATTAGAGAAATCTAGATGTTCACGGAGATAAAATAAGATGAAAAATTACTATAGCATCATAGTTCTCTGGTACCATATCGACCCTCTGAGGGTTTTTAGCAAAAACATAGTAATTTTTTACAGAAATTTCAACGAAAAATTACTATGTTTTTGCTAAAAACCCTCAGAGGGTCGACATGGTACCAGAGAACTATGAAGCATAGTAATTTTTCATA
>JABSMR010014617.1:0-10701 GCA_018902295.1 Dusona sp. PSUC_FEM 10030013 | reverse complement strand
TCGAATGTTGTATAATTGTCGAATATGTGTGTGTGTGTGTGTGTGTGTGTGTGTGTGTGTGTGCGCGCGCGTGCGCGTGTGCGTGTGAGTGTGCGTGTGCGTGTGTGTGTTGTGAATGATATATTGTTCTACTTGGATTTCTGCAACGAAATACATGCGATAATTGAAGATTTTGTAAATCATAAGGAAGGATTGTTGAAAATATTTCGAAAACAACAGAACGCTTTATTTGGTTTTTCAACTATTGTTTCTGAGAGTCGCGGCTTGCCTCTTTTGAACGTAAAACTCGTAAATCGTAAATTATTATACCCATCCATTAGAGAAAGCACCGTTTATAGAAAGATTGATCATCGAGATGAAGCCCCCATCCTTTTCATATAGACAAACGTTATACCTAATATATAAACTCTTTGTGAGGATATATGCCTGGGCACAAAACAACTGGTTAAAGTTGGGCGGTTATTTGGCCTTCCACACAGCTCGCCTTTTTGTCGTATACTGTGCGTGAAAGACAAAAGTGTATATAAGCATCTCGAAACCTGCTGTTGCCCTGTTGCTGTCTCAGTCGCTCCCTCGTACATTGAGTGGGCCTACCAACTCTACCAGTAAGCAAAAGATTCTGTGAAAGAGAGAATAACTCGCCTTGGAACAATTAGCGAGGGATGAAGAAAGAGAAGAAGAAATGAAAACGAGAGAGAAAAGAATAGAGTTGGGAGAGCGATCTCCCTCTCACTCGCCCTTTCTTTCAACACTGAGATGTGGGTGGGTTCTTAATTATATCCTTTAAAATATCGGAGTTAAATTGAAAAGTCGTCCCCCAATTATTTCGAATATGCCTACCGATATAGCGTATACAAATCCCAACCAGTGCACCGTGAATATTATTATCATTATTATTATCAGTTTCTATTACATTATACCTTTATACAGGGTGTTTTATTTTTGTTTTGATGATCAAAACGATTGCTCAGGTTTAGGAAAAAATAACAATTTTAAGAACACGTTGTAGGAGTACTCTCCTTTATCTTCCTATTCTTTGATGAATCTGTAGTGGTTTTTAATCAATTTGAAACAATCTTTTTTGAAGTTTAAAGTGCAATATTTATTTTTAATTATTTTGACTGCTTCGGAATATTGACGGATAAGGAATATTTATCACCGCAAAATACCTTAATATTAGCTGCAAGTTTCTTAGATTTTTTTATTTCTTTTTTTCGCCGAGAAATAATTCGTTAAATTAAACACCCTGTATATTAGGACATAAAATTATACCTGCTGGGTATATCTAGAGAATAAAACGAAGGGAACCCCTTTTCTACATCGTATTGATTTATAAAAGACGCCCAATTACCTCCCCAGGGATCGTCAGTCGGGTTAATACATCAGCCCCTTTATATACCTCTTCTCCCTAAATCTCTCGCACTCTTTCTCTTTCTTTCATAATCACTTGGTCGAATCTGCGTCTTCGTTTTTCCGTTTCATGTATGTGTGCTGAAGGGTGCCGAGGATCGTGAATCATAATCTTCACTGTTTAACGAAACGCGCGGTTCTCCCTTCCGTTTCTAAAAAAGGGGTGGTTTGCTTTCGTCTTGCCACACCGGTGGGAATACCATTTATCTATCTATATATTACAGCACCTTGAAAACAACAACGGTAAATTTGAGTTTTCGTTTGGGTTCCTGCAATAAAAATACAAATTAAACACTTCCTCTTCATTCGAGTGGGACCATCAATGTATAACCATCAATTTAATTTAATTTATTGATTATTTCCTCTCACCTAAATCTATTTTTATTTCGTAATTTATACTCTATAATTCTGATAGTTAACAAGCCAAGTTTCTTCATAAGTTTCACGCAGTCGTTTACTTGAATCAAAAATTTAATCGTTTGATTTCAATCTAAAAAAAACCATTTCGAATGACAAATGTCTTTAAATTTACATAAATAATCATTGTTTTATCCTAGTGGATATAGGAACATTGAGCAAAAAGTGAATTGGTTAAACTTAAAATATACAAAAATGAGTATCAAATTATTTAAAATTACGCCTATCATTATTATAAAAACGTTGATTAATAATGAGAATCGAAATTTACGAGGTAGATTTGATTATAGAAATTCTTCCGCTATTCTTAAAAATCGGCTTCGGTTTTCAACTCTACCGCCTTCCTTCAACGTTTACTTTTCAACTTTTTTTCATTTAACTCCGCGGTTCTTTATTAAACAGGTAGATATAGGATCTCTATAGTTCGTCATACTGTAAAAATATATGTAGACATAAATATAGCTATATTTTTATTTCTCCACTTATCGCCCTCTCAAAAAGTTCGATGCAGCTCATAAATAAAATATTAAGCAACCAATTAGAAAGTCCCACTGAAGAAATTAATGAATCCCACAGGAGTATGGGAGAGAGACAGAAGAAGGATGGAAAAGAGAATGAAGAGGGTGAGAGGTCAGTAGCTTTTCCTACCAGAAATAAGGACTAATTGTAGACATTCACGTCGACAGAACACGAAAATCCTTTTCTCATGCGCCTCCATTATTAAAATATTTTGTACATGTGCAATTTTCATAAATTCTATGAAACTTTCTTGTCATGTGACTCTCCTAGATCTAGGATTTAGTTTGAGACTGTAATTATACTGAGACGTAAATATATAAAGATTTCTCCTTAGAAAAATCCTAAGGATCGATAAAATCAGATTAAAGTTTATCAACGAGCGATCGGATTGGATCTTTTTAATGAATGTCGAGAATAAACACGCGGCATCATCAAACAGTTGATTCTACACATGGATAAATTGAAAGCCGAGAAAAATTCTCCACGTTCAAATAGCACGTTTAGCCAATAAACGTAAAGATCCTTGGTGAAATTATAGCCGATCTTCTTTGCAGATTAGCATCAAAGATCGGTATAAGTCTAAAAGGTTTAAGGATATGCCATAGCTTAGTAAAAGTGAAAATAAAATTCGACCAACGATCGGACAACGATTAGTAAAACGTCGACAAAACGACCGACGACGACGAATGGGGGATTGAAACGGAAGTTTCTTCAGGTTTTCTCGTTTTTATTTCTGAGGCTCAAAAGATACTATGTGTACATATCTCAAAGCATATCACTCGCTGGACGGAGGAGAGCGTAGGTAGCCACACATAGAAGATCACTTTTAGTTTTTTCTTCCTTTTACTTCCAGGTAGATAGATGAAGTGTCCGATCTCTTTTGTAAACATCGGTGACGTAGCCGAGGCAATAGCACGGTGCACTTTAAGAGATCGATGGCGACGACGACTTATCTTTCGCTCCCCATTCCTCTCTCACTTTTTCTTGTCCCCATTCAAACGGGCATGCAATGGAGCGTTTAGAATGATTGGAGCATGCTAGTCAGACTTTTATATATGTATATGCTGTCAGATATATTGTGACGATCGTTTATGTCTAATCTTCAAATTTTACGACTCAGAAAAATGTTGATGCTTACGTTCGGGTTTGTTTGAGTTTGGACACGAAATGCAGTAATGGCGCAGCCCTATCTATATGAGGCATGATCCAAATGTCCGGGAATTCTGTTATTTCCTATGCTTTACCGATTTCATTAAATATACTTATTTTCTTGTAATGTTGTTACACATCGCTGTCACATTTGTGTAAATTTAAATAAGAACAATATTTTCGGAGGCCTCTGATACGATAAAAGTGAAAATCCATAAACGGATCAACACTATTCCCACATGAGTTCAGTTTTGGGGGTTGAAACGACGTCTATAACTTACTTTGAAATGTCGCGAGAGATCCTTCCGATATCTGAGTCTCCGATCTCTCGTGTGACACGTGGCACACACTTCATTGTACTATATACCTGCTGCTACTCCACTTTGTACATGGAACGCTTTTGACGTTAGGGGGAAAGAAGAAAAAACCTCTTTTTTTCTCTTTGCGTCTGGCTTGATCGAACTAAAGGCTTTCGTAGGGAAGAATGGGCGTTCGAGCTGCGTAAAAAAACCAGAAAAGTTTATATCTATGGATTGGAGAATCGCACTGCGCTTCCCAGAACAGCGAGAGATACACTCCGTCCTTTCAAAAGGCTACAGAGATTATCTCTTGTTTCTTTTAAATCTCTCCTCCTAAGGGCTACCAAACAACATTGCGCATCGACGAAAAATCGGAACCAGACAGTCCTCTCTATAGCAGCTCTCGAGTTTGATGTAGAAAGTAAGGAAAAAAAACACATTTTAAGAAACGAAACGATCGTTGCACCTTGTTACTGGAAGAGATCTTCTCTCAGAATAAGACCAATCCGATTGAAGTGGTGAAATAAGTTTGTTCTCTTAATTAGAGACAAGCAACCATCTACTCGAACTCCTCGAAATTTTTTCTTCGCATTCTTCACGTCAGTTCCATAATTGTCTCCTTTATGGAACTTCATACTTCGGTGAGATCGTTATATTTGTTTACCTCCATAAAATTCCGTCCTTTCCCTGTAACGAAGGAAACATGTTTACGTTTCATTTGCATATGAAATGATAATCTATTGAAAATTTTTAATTACAGTCTGTATTTGTCAATGTGACGTGTACACTGTTTCAAAATTTGTAAAATACCCTGATGAGCTTCCTGGTAGAAAGGAGGAAGGCTGAAAATACTCGTACATAAATGCAAGTGGCAAAACGAACTAAGGTGGAGAAAGGCTGCGAGCTTCAATCCGGTCTATGTATAGTCGTAAATATCGATCTCAAAAAGTGCTAATGCGTAAATGCGTAGCAAAAATGCGATTCTAAGCTATCTCATAACTCGTTTCATAATTTTAAATATTCCATTTTTTCTATTTGTCCAAAATTATTATTTTTTAGCAATTATCGCAGTGATACTCTGTTCCATTGCGTATAGTAAAAAAGCAAGTATCCTTTATCCCCAGCTTGTATATTTATGACGTTTAAACATTGAACTGTTGTAAGAATAAAAAAAAAATAATGTTTGTTGATACGAGAAATTTGTTTGATGACGGCTCACATTTATTTGCTCGGTTGATTAATGGCGCATTTTTACGAACGATTAATCACAAATTGAGTGAGGGAAATTATGCAAATGTGTTCTATACATAAATATTAATATACATGGATAACATGTATATAGATAAGCGTCGATATAAAATTACCCGCAGAACACACGAGGCAAAGCTCTCTTGTGTGCTTTGTTTCAAAGAGAGGGAGAAAGGACGCGCGGGCGCAAATGTGTTTCGTTGTTGGGGGTGGTTGGCGAGTGAAACTGCCAGGGTAATCGTTATTCGAGTGTAAAAAAATGAGCTGTATGTGTAGATGCGTGCGAGGAGTTAGGGGATGATTCCGGTGGGAGGTTGGCGCGAGCGCGCTCGCGCGTTCAAACGAGTGGTAAAGCCCGAAGCACACCTGAGCCCCTCGTCGTCTCATCCCCTTCCTCTAACTCTCCGAATGCCAAGCACGCTAATTCCCGCAGACGGGCTCTTTAAGCCTCGTTCACTATAAAACCAACGTCTGCCTTTTTTCTCCGGACTTTTCAGACATAAACTCCTATTCTCATTAAATATTTGTTTAAATCACAATACGGATTATATAATGGTATACTGAATGAAATAAATCTGAAAAATCAATGTCAAAATAATAGAAATTAAGAGAGAATGTGAAGTGAGCAAATTTTTTTATTTTATTTACATAAATCAAATAATGTTGCTTGGCAACAATGAAGTAATTACTTTTTGCTGTTTATTTAGCAGAGTCAACGAATTGAAGCTCCCAACTGCAACCGTACGACTCCTTAAAAAACAACAAATGGCAGTCAATGTTTCTAAGTGATAACATTTTTTATGTTTTTCAAACGCGTCTTATTTTGCCTCCGTAGTCTGTGGTTTTTCAGATGTCCTATGCTGCCCTGAACACCTTTATGTTATTAAAAGTACCAACTTACACGACGAGAATCTAAGGAATGAATTTGCAAGCTGATGGGCTGTTCATTCGGCGGTAGAATATACATAGAGCTTGCTCTCTTTTTCTCTCTCGTGTTCCTCGCAAACGAAGTAGAATCAATTTGTTCAACTTGAGCCTTTGAGTCCTCAACAAATCCCGGGAACGTAGTTTCGCTCTCACTGCTATATAGAGTAGAGCGTAGAAAAGCAGTAGCAGCTGCGGACAAGCGCTCTAGAGGGTTACTGAGGTATTAAAACGTTGAGGTAGAATTGAAATTAGGAATGCAGTGATTAGCTCCATAGCAATTCGACAATTAAGGCTTCAATTAAATATTTACCATTTTTTAAATAAAAAATGTTTACAATTATAATGTTTACACTTGTTGCCGTTGTACAGTGTATCTTCGAAATTTTTACAAGTACATTTCAATGCTGACTTTTTTCATTATTTTTATATACTTTGTGCAAATAAAAATGTTGATCTCGAATGGTTCCCTCTTATTTCCAATGAAAAAACGTTCTGTACAAGGATAAAAAAGCTTGAGTAAATATAAATACAAATATAAAAAAATGGTAAACAAAAATACAATTTACCAAATGATTTTCGTGAAACTGAATTCATAAAAGTGGTATATTTCCCAAATTCTGTAGGTAGAAAGTTTTCTCAACGCAAATAGAGCGTAAGAGCTGCGAATCGTTGTATAAGTTACCTTTTGCCTTATAAACGTTTGGGGGCTTCCAAGGTGTGTTCTAGGGTAGGAAATCGATTTGAATAAAAACGAGAAGCGAGCTTATACGAGAAAGAGGAATAGAGAGAGAGTTACGTAAAAGCTAAGACTAAAACGAGTATTTCACGTTCACATTTGCTCGCGTTTGGTGAGGATAAAACTTCTTTAAAAAATTCTAATTCCAACGGTTCTCACGCTCTGGTTCTGCAAAGCTTACCGGCGTCCTTATTCCGCTCTTTTTCCTCCTACGAACCCGAGCACAGTCATCGACTCAAGTCTTCAAGGAGACGCTTTCTCTCTATCGTTTTTTTATTTTTCATTCGCACCATCGTCTGGAAAAACTAATGGCTAACGTACCCGCAACCCATACTTTTAACTACAAGTGTGTGTTTTCTATTGATGCTAAAACGCGTTACTTCCATTCAGCTTTGAAAGAAACTGAAAAAGCATTTCACATTGCATTCGTCTATAAATCTTACACTATTCACCTGGTCGAGATATCGATAATTTGAAGAATAAAGAAATGTTCTTATTTTTTCTTTGAAGAAAACTGAGCGTGAAAATATATTTTCTGAAAAAAATCATTTTTGTTACGTAATTTTTTTCACTTTGTCAACATTTATTTTGCATTCGAAAATAGACACAGGTTTTATTCTACAAATTCGTCACTTGATAGTCCTCCTTGAAATATGTTTAATTTACTTCTGGAGCCACACCTGAAAGTCTAACCCGCTTTCATTAGTCAATTTATATTCTTGATCGGAATAGTACGTGATTAAAAGGGCAACTTTTCACCAGCAAAAATTAAATAAGAGGTCAAGGAAATAACTTTTCAAAAGATTCAGACAGCGAAGAGCAATTTTATTTATAATTCAAGTGTTGCACGCACTGCATTTTGCCTATTAACGATTCGAAGTGTTGAGGAAAAAAAAAAAATTATCAAAGCAATAACGAGGCAAGTGCACAAGGGTCTGCATTGGCCAAGTGTAGTTGCATATACACACACACGCATATATATATATATAAGTTATTGAGTGAAGGTGGCGCCACAGTCATCAAAGAGTTATAATTGGACTTCAGGTTGCCTCGGAACTCAGTCTCGAAACTATATTTAGGGCCAAATGCTTCGTCCGAACTCTTTGCAAAAAGCTCTTGGTACAGGCTCGACGGTGGTGGTATATACCTAAAGGCAGACTGAGAGAAAACCGCGAGCGAGGAGGCCACACGTTCTGTTTCGCACTTTGATCGAAGGAGTTCCTTTTAGGTCCTGTTTCTGGTGAGTTAAATCGAACGAGGGCCAACCGTAGCCAAGGCAGACCTCTTAACGTCACGAGAGCCACGAATTATTGCACCATTCCGGTCACTTAGGGTGCGACCGGCCCTTATTACGCTAGCACCTTTAGACTCCTGCGCGTGTCTCGCACACCCCTCTGGGCTTTTCCTTTCCTCATCCACATTTCACTCCTATGACCATCGACTTTTCCTTGCCACGAACGAAACCGTTCTATTTCTCTCTTGTTCCTCGTCATCCTTGTTGTATTTCCTCGATAAAAACTTTGTCCTTTCGGGTTCCCTTCGTATTTGGCACCTTTTTCACCCTTGGTGACGACCTTTGGACAATCGATTGACCTCCTTAGCCTTGTAGCCTTCCCATTCCCACTGGTTTTTCCCCTGAAAATACATCGCGTACACAATCAAATGTAGAATATACATGTGTCACTTCCCTTCTATTCATACATACGAACGTATCTATAGATACGAATCAACGACTTAATAATTGACGCTGGTAGAGCCATTAACGAATGACCTAGAGAAGGAGATTGTCCTTACTAACCATTCCACCCAAATGATAGTACAATCTTGCTGCTGGAATAGGAAAGAAAAGACTACCAAAGCTTATATTTTGCCCATACATCAGAAAGACAGATGACTGCATTTTGTCAACTCATCTAAAACTCTCTCGACTCGACACTTTAAATACCGTCGAGAGTTTTATTCCGCGCAGTGTGAAAAAAAATTGCTACGTACTTGAGAGTTATTATAACTCGAAGGCTAATGGGGGCTGTTGGGGGTGCGATTACCCGTGAACCTTTTTTCCTCCATTTTATGCAAACTCCGCTGAGCTTGCACGCGGCATTGCGCCCGCACTCATCGTTCCGGTGAAACGAGTATAGGGTAATGGCAAAAGTGTGTGGATATGAGGGAAAGAGATGAGTTGAAGGGGTGCAAGCTCGATGAACGAACAAACGAAAGGGTTTTGCGTGAACGCATTTTCACCGAAACACAGAGAAAAAAGAGGGAGACACAGAGAGCGAGAGAGAGAGAGAGAGAACGAGGTAAACAACAATATTTTGCGGTTATGGGGGTTGCATGTTGCACAACTACGCGTGATGCATTGGAGCTTCTGCTGATTCCGTTGATGCTCAAATAACCTCGACCATGTGGTGTGTATCAAGGGTTAATACATTGAATGCTCATGTGAAATGTCCTCGGCTCATTGTACATCGGTATAAACAGAACACTCGAGCTCTTCTCGTGTATTCGCGCCCTCTTATTCATTGCGTCAGCGAACTTCAGGGTATGTTTATGTCTGCGTCGTCCAGAGTGGAAAATACAACTTGGCTGAGCATTTTTTCCATGATCCTCCCGTCTACACGCGTTCGTCAACCGGCAAATTATTTTCTCGAACGAACCTGAACACAACACCCCCGCAACATCAGGGGATGGACAGCCTGAATCATCAAGCAATGACACCTAAGGTTGAATGTGAAAATATATAAAATGGTGGCTACTAAATATTGTTCATGAAAAATAACAAACATTACTATATCGAAGTTCTGGTTAAAAACGAATTACACATATTTCCATGCCAATCATTTTGTTCCATAGAAAGTTCAGTAATTAGCAGTTCGTAAAAAATTTATAAAATATTCAGCCAATCTTCAAGACGTTACGAATATTGATGTACAATAATAAAATTATCGAAAAAATTAAAATTAATTGTTCAACGACTAATCAGATAACTTTATTTTTCTTTTGGGACATAAATTTGTTGACTTTCTAGAATTTTTTGGAATTTTATCGGAATTTTTTCTGATTTTTCAAATACCTCTTTTCAAATTTATCGATTGTTACGTCTTTTCGAATTTATCTATGTACATCGGAAATATCGAATATCGATATTTCGGATGCACCAAATGTCCACTATTTCTCGTTCAGCCTGAAAATTGTGAAGAGTCCTCATAATTTATAAATCATTGTAATTTGGTGTTTAAATTTGAGTAATTAAGCGTTGAAAATATATGGGAAAAAAAACTACTAACAATATTAACAAAACATGAAAAATATAGCAGGTATGCTCGAAAGGAAGTAATAGCCATAGTACTCGAGCTTTGCACGGGGATTATGTTTTTAGAGTCAGAGTATGTCTGTCCGTATAAACATAAAAAGAGTAGAAGCGGAGAAAAGCAAAAGCTGTCTCCCGACAGAAGAAATTTCCAAAAAGCAGGATAGCTATATATAGAAGACGTCCCGGTGTATGGCAACCGCTACGCATCACTGCTCTTCTCTCATTCGTCTGTATCTTCTTATTCCCTGTGATTTTCTGCTTATATATATCTAAGTATATACTCCCTCGTCTTGCTTCACGTTCTACGAATTCGATCCGACAGCTTAATACCCGATCAAAATCTAAACCTGCTATTTAGCCGGTGCGCTAGAGGTATCGCCCGATGATCGCTGCTTTTCCCTTTCTTGGTCTTTTTTTTTTCTTCCATTCGGCAAGTTAACTGAAGGACCGCCTTTGAATTCCTTAAAAAAGTATTGAATGCATCAACCTCCGCTGATTTTTTAACGCCTTTCCCATTGGCCTCTGCATTCATAGTTCAACGTCGCAGTATATATCTAGTATGCTTTTTTTACTTTTTATTTGGACTCATCGTTTCTTTTGTATTCTGTATAAAGGTGCGAAGCTTTGTCCTACTTGTTCAGTATTAGTTGCTGACTCCAGTAAAAGGGTTAAGGGCACTTAGA
>JABSMR010014606.1:0-10701 GCA_018902295.1 Dusona sp. PSUC_FEM 10030013 | reverse complement strand
TTCAAAATTTTCGATTTCGCGGGCAGAAGGTTTTTATTTTTGTTTTCAACAAGTTCTGTTTAATATTAGATTTGTTTCTAAACAATTTTTATTTCACAGTTTCCTAATTTCATTTGATGTCATAGTGACATTTGTTCGGAATCCGTTACATGGCCACCAACGCCATGTTTCTCATTAACTAATTGTAGCGCAATGTCGTATGAGCAGCCTTCGTGTTAAATATCAAACAAAACTTTGATGACGGCGTATTGAAGAGCATGACTACTGACGAATTAAAATTAGCATTATTTCTGACCAAACAACTTTTACGGATTGACTGACCTGCCTAAGAATTTACATCAACCTGCAAGCCCGATCGTAATTTTACAATCCCACAAAGCAATACGATGATATAGCGTAAAACGAAAAGGTTCGATAGAGCGAAAATATTTTTGAAATGAAGATTGTCATCTGGTGTATACCTCAAGCAAGGAGATAGGCAACGTCGCGGAAATACAAGCTATGCAATTAACCCGTCTAGTTACTGCACTCAACCAGAATACACGGTAATTATGTCGCAAGAGTTTTCCCATGTAGAGTATACACATCAAGCCGAGGGGGAGAGAATAAAAAACGAAGGCATGCACGCGGTTCATTGTCACAGTTCAAGGCACCGTTCAAGCCAGAGCTAAGTATAGAATGCATTCACGATGCAGCAGCTTCGTTCGCATATATGTATATATAACCTGATGTTTGGCTACCTCCGGTTTGGTACTATTTTTCCTTTCTCCCTTGAGTTTCCGTGTACCGCATTGTTGTGTATGCACAACGAAATTCACTAGTGGTTATTTAGCTCTCATTCTCGGGTATTTCCCTCTAATCGATAATACCCACTTCAGACTAGACAGGCTCATTCAATTGCAAAGCATTTAAACCGAAATTGAGACCCGTGCTCAAACGTAATCGTAAAAATGTGTGATTTTTCAATTTCTTTGTTGACAATAAAAATAGTGCCGAAAATCCTAGACGAGAATTCATTTCAGACTTTTTTCGGTCAACTATAAAATCTCCAGAATAAAAAATTCAAAAGACGCCTTTTAATTATTTCATTTTTAAGCTCTATCTGTCAATTTTGAATATGGCAAAATAAATGTTAAATAAAATATGATTGTATATCAAAAACAAAATTTATTACTCACAGTATTATTCTCACAGCCAAAACATCACCTAAAAAATAAAATATATGTCGTTAATATAAAATTATTACAAAATATTTTGACATGTATTGAAATACCGATCTTTTTTTCTATTGATTCGTTTTTTGTGCTTGCCTTCAATACGTAAATATGGAAATTGATTTGACAATTTTATCACTATTGTTAGATTACAGGATCGAAATATAATTCACTTTGACATTCATTCATAAATCAAAGAAGTGTACTACACGCCAAAAGATATGCACAGTGTGCCGGTCGATGGGGAATCGCATATAGTATATGACGACCTTTGAGTTTCGTCTCGTTGCGCATTGCGGCTGTGCCAAGTAACGTGCCTCATCGTTTCCGTCATGACCCGGAATTCTCGACGAGTTCGTAAGATTTTGTTGCTAATCAAGCTCCTCGAAAAAAAAGAACTTAACACCAAGAGTATTTATCATTTTTGAAATAGTTAAACAACCTTTTTAATTTCATGATCGCAGCTGTTTTAAAATAATTTCGAAAAAACCTATCAATCATTGGCTTTTTTCACGATGAAGCCGAAAGACAAAAGAAGTTCATGGAATTTGAAGAAATAATAGAAAACCCATTAAAAATATTTATGAAATTATAATATAAAATACATTTTTTTATGTTTTAAATTGGTACAAAAAACAATTTAAAAAATATCAGTCGTTGGCTTTTACCAGTATAAAGTGACAAAAATACGGGAAAAGTAATTCTACGCATTTATATTGAAAACAAAAATGATATATATAAAAAATGGTATAGTCGCTGGCTTTTTCCAGTATAAAACCGAAAGACTAAAATAGTTTGTGGGCTTTGAGGGTGAAAGAAGAAGGAGCTAGAGAAGAGAACCCTCAGCAGATTATACAATACATTTTTAGTGTGTGTGAATTCTCGGCTCCTTATATAATCCTGAGTTGTCGGATTTCTGTGACAGCCACCAGTCGTTTCAACTTCTTTAGTGCAGACGCACACTCGCCTATGTAAATATACCTTTGTATAGATACATAGGATAGGAACAACTTAATCTACATATACATAGACTTTACACTGGTATGAAGAATGTATGAATGCATGAATACGACAGCGAGTTTGACATTGTGATCATGAAATTACAAAGCAAGAGCTAGGCTCATTTGTGGTTCAAGGATCCTTGTGTTTCGCTACATATTCCTTTCTACATATTATCATTTCATCTGTATCCATAAACGTATGTACAAGATTTATGGAATTTATGGGTTTCGTTACTGGTGCGATGATAGTATTATTAAAAAAAAAACTCTTATATGTTTTTAGCATTATTATGATTTTTTGTATGTGTTCGTTTAATGCATGTTTTATTTTATTTATAAAAATACACGTATTTTGGTTTAAATAATTGTAGATTATTATCCAACTGTTATTTAACGAGGAACGATGTGTGACTTCGGCCATCTGTCAATAAGTAGTACTTGGTTGGTGGACCCCATAACCGTGCACTGGTTTACGCATCGATTGCTGAGCGGAAGGCAATTTTCCCGAGCTTCGGATGGTGATAACCAACGGAAACTCAATACAAATATAGCCGACTGTATGAGCCGAGTTTTCCATAGTTTCCCTTGGCCCTCGTGCAAATGCGATACAGTAAGGCATTAGAACAGAGTGGATGTAGGCAACACTCTTGGGGGGCCTCACAGGCATATGGAAACTAGTGGAGTGGGGGAAAAGGGTCGTTAAACCAATGGAAAGAACTCGGAAAAACTTGCAAGTGTATAGCAGAATTATTAAAAAATAAAAAATAAAATACAAGTCTCATTTATTGAAAACATTTGAAAATGTGATGTTGCTCCTTCGGAAAAAACAAAATGTGGTGAATAACATTTTCTTAGACTGTTTATCACAGTCGAGAAAAATCTGTAGAAAATTAATCTAACTGAATGCCCTGAGTCAATTGAGCGTTCTCCTTATCTTCCTTTCTCTTTCTCTGTCTTTATGTATGTATACAGAATGATTCATAAATTCCGAGGTAGGACGTTTAGAAGATTGTCTCTATTTACAGAGACAATATTACGGCGAATCCATATTAATCAATTGATTCATTGACACTAATCATCGACATACGTTCTCTGTTCGACCAATGTGTCGTTCGTGAATATGTTGATAGTGCGCATCCAACAAGGCATAAAAAGGAACTCAATTTTAAAAAATCCGTAATAATTGATATCGTTTGCGAAATTATTTCGTAATAATTTAAAAACTTTTTTACTTTGTCAGTAAAGCACGCACGAGACACAAATTATTATTATTCCGAGAGTGACATACTAAGTGACCAAAATCGTTCTCCGACACGATTTCATTTAACCACACAGCATCAACGGGTTAACGGCAGCCGGTTTAACGAGTACGTTGGGACGATCCACCAGCCTAATGTACGTAATCAACTTCTATTTCTCTCACTTTTCTTTATCTATTTAGAACAATAATTATTTTTCTATTTTAGAATGTATTAAAATGTTTTTAATAACTTGAAAAACTTTAAAAACTACAAGGTGAACACGTAATATAAATATAACAGCCCGCAATACACTTTTATCACACTCTGTTAAGAATTGGAACGGTTTTTCCATTTTCTAATAAAGTAAATATTTTTTATTTATTTGAAAAACTGATAATTTGCAAATTAAAAGAAGACCATGTTGTAAGCGGTCCTGGAGCGCTACTCTATCGGAAACCATCGTACTTTTTCGCTTACTGAAGCAGAAACAATAAAGGTCTAGAAACTACAGAAATAAAAGATTGTTATTATTACTATTATTGTCGTTAGTAGTTTTAAGCATTGAAAGTATTATAACCTTAAATCTTAACTTTAATTTAATAGTCAATTCTCATACGAGGCGCCGAAAAAGGAACAAAAGGATTATTAATCTTATAAAGTTAAGCTATTACTACGTTTATGTATAACTTAACTATTATTCGATACATATTATTAGTTAATTATTACTTCAAATTATTAGTTTATAAGATAGAGGAGACATGATACACACTTTCCGTGAAGCGAACCCCCATCCAATCCAAAACGTGCAATCTCACCACTACCCCAATCAGAGACAAGCGGCCGTGATTGGGACGCTGGTGAGATCGCTCGTCTTGGATCGGAGTTCGTGCCGAAACAGTGACTCCTGGGATCCTCCAACTCCGACGAATGTAAATTCTGTGTTCGCAAATCTATCTACAACTCTGTTACCAAAACTACTTCAGGGAATAAAGTAATTTCTCTGATCATCTCGTCTATTCCTTTCATACACATCTGGTACATTGACTTCGATCACTGCTATTCCTAGCCAAGGAAGACCAAGTCGTATTTATACTGTTTGGATCGCCGAAGCCCGAGGGGTTGCTAATCAAGACGACGCTTTAAACAGTCTTTCTTAGAACTTTCCAACGTAAAACACCAAAATGCCAGCCGTCCCGATCTTCATCTGCCGTATGGCGGGGGCGCAGAGATACCGGTAGCTATAATGCCAACGCGGTATCTCACAGCCTGATACGGCGGAACGAATCCTAAACAGTTTGAAATTCCATCGTTGGTTCTCGGATCGACACTCCTACCCTTGCTCATCCAATATTTTAATTTCGCTTTACCTTGGCTGACTTGATTTCGAATTAATGCACGATCAATCGATCAATATTTCGCTCCTATGTAACGTTATTTTCTCAGAGATGAAATTTTTTTGCCAAATCATATGAAAAAAAAAATAAAGAAAACGATTTTTCACGAAGGCATTCATAGAGGCTCAGGCAGGTTATGGATGGTGACATATTTATTCTCGAATCATGGTGGCACGTGCGAAAGTGTGCACTGTCGCGAGGAGAAATAGGAAACGAGCGAGCACGACAAAACGTGGTGTGCGTCGAAAGATGAAATAAAAAAACGCGAGAAAAATTTTGAAAAAGAATAATAATGGAAAGGAAAGAGTGTATGTGTAAGAAAGAGAGAGAGAGGGAAGGATCCGATCGTAATCGAAAAATTGAGAATGTTTCTACGTGACCGGTGGGTAAACCGAGCAAGTGACATCGCGTGCTATCGAGGTTAGGGATGAAACTCGTGAAAAGAACGAAAGCTTTCGTCCGACTTTTCCTCGAGAGAGAGAGAGAGAGAGGAACAGGGGATCGACTTTCCTCTTCGACGAGCTTTTCACTGCTTGAAAACGCCTCGACGAGCCTGACTCTTCGATTCTCCCCTTGATTCTGGGATTCGGAATCTTCCACATCCGCGCCGTTCACCCTAAACTCAATACGCCCGCCAAAATGAGCTAGAAACCAAATCTAAACTCGACGAATAAATAAATTTCCAGATGGGCGGTTATACGAAAAAGTGGCTCCAAAGATATCCAGACTAAAAACCAAAAGTCCTATTTTTTGCGATTGATTGACTAATCCATGGGATGCAATGGAAATGAATAATAAACCGTGCCAAGTATTGTTTACGGAATTTAAACTCCAAGAAACTCAATAGATTATGGTCAATAACCGCGTGCCATCAAGATGCCAGCTTGAAAAGCGGAAATCCTGCTTTCATCAAGGAATCGTTCGGGTAGAAGGAATCAAAGTGAGAATCACTGAACTCGAATAAACTCTTATCTGTAAAAGCGAGTAAAAGATATAGAATCTAGGGTCTGGGGTTTTAATGGAAGGTCTATACGAGTCCTCTGGTTTGATATCGGAGCGATCGATGATCACCTTCGCGAGGGACTGCTACATGGGAGTTTATGGTTGAACGAGCTGATCCATTCTCTCTCTCTCTCTCTCTCTCTCTCTCTCTCTCTCTCTCTCTCTGTGTGTGTGTGTGTGTGTGTATGTGTGTGCACGTGACACACACACACATATAATATTTTAACCATATACCGAAGAGTCCAACACGGCATGATATATTATTCCCAACCAGGAGCAATTCGCACATAATGGTTATCAAAGTCACATGTTGCATAGAACCGTTCGTTCAGCTTCTAGAATCGGGTTTATATTTTATGAGACATGAACATACCACAAATATACATTCGTATCCCAGTGTGTAAAGGCAGCCCTTGTAAACCGTTAATTAAAATCCTAGTTCGAAACCAGATGCATACTATCCTCGATCCTCAACAACCTTATTCGAAGAGAAATTGCATCATTGAACGATTGGAAATTGGAAAATTGAAACTACCGGTGGTACCTGGATTTAAACTCGTACGTACGTACACGCATAAATCCTCCATTATCTATCAATGCGAATCCGAATAGAAACACACACACCGTTGTATACATAAAGGAGTGGAAAAGTCGTGACCAACGTTAATTACGAGCAATACCCAGCACACATTAATACTCATCCATTGTCCAATATGAGAGTGCACCTATATTACCTTTTATCTTACCTACGTTACTAAACACCAATGGACAAATCGTAAGCGACACATCGATTAACGTATTCGTTAATCCACGAATATTGGATCCCTGCATTCTATGGAAATAAGGGCTTTTTAGCTTTGAATAGAACAAATTACTCGTCGTTTGTCAGAACATAATCATTGACTACATTTTACAATAATTAAATTTACCTACATATATATCCTGTATTTGACTGATATTGAGTTATATTCAATTGTTGAGCTTTTGCGAAAAGCATTCCAATTGCAAATAGTCATTCGATTACTGTGTTTTCACGTTTTTCGATTTGTTTACAAATTCTTAAAGTGGAATAATCGATTTTGGCTCGGTTTGCCACACTTTTCTTTTTTCGATTTTTTTTTCCTATCGCAAAACCGAAATTTTCATGAACCGAGGGCATTTTCGAACGAGATATTCGAGGGACGTCCTTAATTAATGTATCCGTCATCCCTCGCAGACTTTTGAGCAACGCAATGATTCATACTGGGAGCGAATTTCCGTAACTGGTGCGAAATACATGAGCGAATTATCGTAAGATTTTCAACGCGCTGGCTATGAAGATAAGCCACTGAGTTGCGATGAACATCGTTTGAGTTCACAATTAAGCTTGTAGTAGGAAAAGAGTCCATCAAGATAATGTGAAGTATCGACTGAATTAAAAAGAACTCAAAGAAAAACAGAAAAGAGAGAGAGAGAGAGAGAGAACAGGAGTGATGAGCACGGCTTTCATTAACGTAACTGGATGATTTTGTTCTCACTGCTAAATTCCATGAATTCATACGACAATTGCATGGGAAGATCGTGTCGCTTTGCAAGTGCTAGTTTCACTATAAAATTGAGGGCAATTAAGTACGCTGAACAATGGTAATAATTAAGTTTTTAACGGAAAAGTTAGAAAATATATTAAAAAATAATATACAGTTGCAAAAAAATATTTTAGTAGACAAAATTTGAATGTTATATAGAGAAGAGAATATTTTAATCATTCATTACTACAATTTTTTTTTATTTCCAAATTATATTGACTACATGTAACCAAAACAGCGTTTTCGGCTAACTGAACAGAGTAAGCTCAAAAATTGAGAAATGAATTGCATTTTTTTAAGAATAACACTGAAAATACAGTAATCGCAGTATCACAATTTTTTTTCATTATTTGGAATTTCAAAGTGACAAACTCTCAATGTGACATTTTCCCCGATTTTTTACTGAAATTTCCACCATTTTGCACTTCTGTTTCTTGAAGCAAGTACAAGATGTCCACGCAATAGGTATGTCTTGACAGGGAAGGTCAAGGAAAAGGAGGTCAGGCGAGCCCGTATCCAGCCGAATTCACTCTTCATAACGTTTCTTTCCCTTAACGAGAAGACTAACGGCCAAATAATAAATCAGACTTGGTTGTGCACGTATAAGTTGGCATAAGGGAGTAAGCTGGTTGAAAAAAAGGGAAAGAAAAAAGAGTCGAGAAGTGGAAACGTAGGGAGCGTGTACAGGCGGGTTGGTAGGGATAGAATGGTTTTGCGCTATATACTCTATATACTCTTGCTTCGGGGCTATTCGCACATATGTACAGTAAGTATATATATATATATATCACGAGTACGATATGCTAGAGAAGAGTGAGAGAAGAACAAGAGAAAAAAAACTATTCTAGTTTACGATCCCATTGGGAAGGAGGCAACGAGGTTGCTCGATGTATGCCTATAGGTAAACGAAAAAAAGAACGAGAAAAAAAAATAAACGACCTGGACGATTTCGCATCGGATTTGACTGAAAAAATAGAAAATGTGTAGAAGGGACTGAAGCACAATGAGACACTGAAGCAAAATCGACACCGTTGCGAAAGAAAAGTTTCCTCCCTTATGCCTATACATAAAAGACATCGTAAAATGTTTGGAAAATCCTACAAACAGCCAAAATTAAATTGACCTATTTAAGGACAAAGTATCCTAAAGCTTAGAACGATTTGGACATCCGTGCCATTTTATCACAATAGAGTGTCCCAAATTGAAGCAACGACGTTGCAAAGGCAATAAGGACGCGACAAACAAAATTAACTGATTTAGATAGGCACAGTTGCCTTTGTAATGTTATTAAGCAAATTGTCGACGCATCTATGACGAAAGTTGACCCCCTTATTGGCAGAAGTCGAAGAGGGAAGGGAAAGAAGACAAGTTTCAAGAGGACAGAGATTTCATTCAATTCAGGCCATCTCAACAAATTGGATGTCTTTGCTTCTCAACGGAGCTTTTGCTCTCCCGGTACGGCGTCTCCGTACCACGAAGAAATGCGAGCTGTGCGAACGAAAAGGACTCCCGGAGCATGTGAAAGCTCTAAGAAATCCGAGTGAGCCTCTCGAAGATCCGTGCGGGATAACCGCGTTCTGATCTTCTCGAGTTCCAGCCTTTCTCCCCCTTCTTGTATACCCCACCAGCACTTCCTTATTTCTTTGACTCTTTTCCCTATTCCCACCCTTTCTTTCCTTTTCCCGTCTATCGCTCGTGCTATCTTTGACTCTCTGGCTGCGAACTCCGGCTCCCATTTCGGACCATTTCCTCAGATCTGATCTATGGCCTTACCTCGATCAGGAAGTGACAAAAAACGGATAGAGGGAAAGAAAAAGATCCGGGAACGAAGATGGAAATAGGAAAGTCTTCTTTGTCCCATATTAATCTACCTAACCAATCGGTATTTTTTTCTTCTCAAACATTAATGTATGTTGCAATGATTTTTCTCGTTAAAAATCGCTTCAAAATACATTCGATCTCGATAATTCTCGGGCGCCAGTTTGAGAATTCTCTCAAACAAAATTTATATGAAATTTTCGATAAACAATGATGATGTCACGCAATACTAGCTTTTTAACCAAAAATGTAATTGTAGAGAGGCGAGGCCAATTGCACAAAATGATCGAACACATTATCATACTCTCACATCCGGATTCACAAATAATTTATTAAAAAAAATAAGAAACACAACTCGAAATTATTTATGGAAAAACACGATATTAATTTTATGGACTTCATTATAATAACGACTTTTACAATATCTCCGAACTAACTTCGTTAACCGTCATACAAAGATGATTTACCAGATCAAGCCTTCACAAGACAATTATACAAGCTCAAGTCGCCAAGGTTACGCGTTTATCAACTTTTTGAAATCCGAAACTGTAAAGACTCGATACCGAAATGACAGATTCAATTCTCTTAATTTAAGGACTTTTATTTGATCGAACTAAATGGAATTCCTCTCGACAATTCAATAATAAAACAGCAAGTATCTCCCGAAAGAATTTATGTCACGAAACAAACGTTAATGATCGTTTCTCAAAACTCAAAACTCAATACAATGTAATATATTCCTCTCAATACGCTATATACGCTCAATATTCCACAACAATACTCAAAATTCAAAGAGAAACAACGGCTCACCGCTACGGTTTCAGAGTTTAGAAATCCGGAAAATGACCACGGAAATTCCCCTCGATAATTCGGTTTCATCGGCTTCTTGCTCGGAAAAGCCACAGCTCGAAAAGAAAACATCTGTTTTCGTTGTCGTCCGAAACGTTAGTCCTCGAGAAAATTCAAAAACGCGGTTACGCGGATTAGGGTCCTAACCCCCACCCCTTGCATCCTCACGGGAATCGCAACCGTTCCTTCGAGAATATTCGCCAGCTCCATCGTAGCTCGATGAAAATAATCATAATTTTGAATTCGCAGCTCGATCAAAACGGAATTATGGCTCTGGTTCTTGATAACGACGGGAAACGGAAATCCTCCAATGCTTGAACAAGTATCATGAGTTCGACAGCTCGGGGTAAGGGGTTCGAATTAGCGACCCTCAAGGGATGACTTTGAAAATTCTCAATTTTCTCTTTTCCTCGAAACTCCGACTCTCCGATACTTCGACAACCTTCTCTCTCCGATTCGATGTTTCTCGAAACTGGTAACCGTCGCTCGCTCGTACATAATAAAACTAAGTCGAAATTATTATCATTTTCTGTGACGGGTAAAATTTCTACGTCACAATGTATATATATATAAACCGTCCCTGTACCGCTACAGAAATTATTTTAATAATTTTAAAA